>JAIUZE010011284.1:0-11164 GCA_022085475.1 Heliosperma pusillum | reverse complement strand
TCGACTCGGAACATAAAATTCTAAATTAAAACTTAAATTTGCTGAAAAGATTTCGTAAAATATTTCTACTAGAAAAATAGGGTACATTTCCGGGTGTTACATAAAGTGTTCTTGAAAGTATCTCTGATGAAGGGTGTTAAAAGGTTTGGTGTAAAGGGTAAAGTGAGCCCGAAATACATTGGACCCTTTGACATTGTGAAAAGAATTGGTGCCGTAGCATACAAGTTGGACTTGCCCCCGTATTTGAACAAAGTTCATGATGTCTTCCTTGTTTCTCAATTGAGGAAGTATTAGTGACCCGAGTCATGTCTTTCAAGCTGAAATTTCAGAGCTCGAACCGAATCTGTCCTTTGAAGAGAAGCCAATCCGCATTCTAGATCACAAAGACAAAAAGTTGAGAAGTAAAGTGGTGCCTTTAGTGAAAATTTTGTGGAGATGTGCTAATGTTGAAGAAGAGACGTGGGAACCGGAAGCTGCTATGCGTATTAAATATCCAAGCCTATTCGACTAAGGTATCTTTCTTTCGCTCATGTTTCGAGGGCGAAACTTTTTAAAAGGTGGGGTGATTGTAACACCCGCAAATGTACCCTATTTTTAAATTAAAAATACTATACGGATACTTTTCAGCGTAATTTTAGTTTTTGTCTAGAATTTAATTTCCCGAGTATAATTTAGCAAATCCGAGTTTGTAATCAGACTTTACTCGAAATTCCGTGTGAGTTACGCCTTCCGCCACTTTTGGGCTTTTTCTATATTTTTCCACTCACCTTATACTCCCTTAAACCCTAACTCCCTTATTCTTTTTCCACTTACTCCTTCTTCCTCAACAAGTAACCAAAACCTAAACCCCATTTTTGATCAAGCTCAAGATTATCACTACTCCTTCATTACTCACCCAAATCCTCTAATTTTCATCATAATCTTCACCTCTTATCGTCCTCTATCTTATTTGGTAATCAAATTACCGTCTTTCTCATCTTTCAATTTATCCGTCTTTCTCAAAGGTGAATTATATTCATCTTATTGTCTTTTTGTAGGTGGAGATCTTCAAGACCCCGACAAAGATTACTACCTAGTGGAAGAGGACCTAGACGAAGATTGAAGACGCAAAGAGGTAACGGTGAAGGGTTACTCGATATCAATACGTGATTTAATGTGTTTTTGATATTAGTAAACGTATTTGGAATAGGATGAGTATTCATAGAATTTGTGTTTTTTTATGATGGTTGTTGTTTGTTGATAATTGTTGATGATTGTTGATAGTTGATGATAGTTATTGATGATTGTTGAAGTTTAAGGTTGAACTATGTTGATTCACGGGTCAATGTAGTTCCAGCCGACCAACCGGCCGCCGGTAAGCCGAACGGCTGGGAACGCGGCAGAAGTGACCTTGGTATTTCGTATTTTCAATGTAGTCCCAGCCGACCAACCGGCTGCCGGTCCCCCTTACCGGCTGGGATCCCGCTGTATTTTCAATGTTTCTCGTTTGTTGCTGAAGTGCCAGCAGGGTAGCCGGCGGCAGGTCCCTTGACCGGCTGGCACCCTGCTATAATTCTTCTTCTATTCTTTTTTTATACTTTCATTTATAATAGTTTGTATGGTTCGTTTATCGTATAAATTTGCGTAATAGCATTAAATATTCATGTTTAGAATATATGATATTCCATTCGCTTGTATCACATGTTTTGTGACGGTTTTTGGTACGTCCCCCTTTGAGTCGGTTTTACATATGTTTTGATTGAAGAACTAACTGTTAAGTGCTATGAAATCTCATCCCCGACTATACCTCCTTGCTCGTTAGACTGGAATGTCGGAATGAGGAGATGTATCCTTAATGCTTCTATCCATGTTTTAGTGGGGATATGACGACGTTGTTGGGAGGCGAACGCATTGCGTTGATCGACCCGGCCGTCAAATGTCGTATACTTGCGAGGTGGTGTCATTGCAGGTACCGTACCGCCTGTTTATGATGCTTGTGCTCTTTCGCCTCTTTCGTGAAGGTTGACCGAATTTGGGGTACTCGGCTTCTGTGTTTGATGGAGTCTTGGATGCGAAATGTTTATCGCATTTCGAATCGGAACATGTCTATTCCGAGAGTCTGGCCATGCTTAGACTAGGATCAGATATTATTATCGTCGTCTTACCAGGAGGAATTGAGTCTACATATACGAAATGTTAATCGTGTATGCGTTCAGGGAAATGTTTATCCCGTGGATGCGAATTGATCATACTTGCTATGTACATGGTGCTAGTGCGTGTCATTTACCGTGAGAGATGTTGTCACCGTATTCGTACGTTTGGATGGATGATTATATGTTGATTATTTGTGACCGTTGGATGACTTGGCGTGGTTTATATGTCGAGTCTCTATCTTATCAAGTATATGCCGCTATCGGTGAGATGCAAGCCCTAGTGAGTATATAGTTGCCTAAGGGTGTCTTCCTCGAGTCTATCTATAATATGATGCTTATCGTTTTGTACTTTATGCACCTATATCTTTATTAGGCCAGAGCATGGATCGGATATCCGATCCGAATTGGGTTTTCGGATCGAATATCCGATCCGAAAATCTTGGTTTTCACTATCCGTTATCCGATCCGAATTGCTTTGGATATCCGACTTTTAGTATCCGAAAATATCGGATCGGATATCCAGTTATCCGATATCCGATCCGATTTATGAGAAAATATGGACTTTTTTATGATAGTTGAAATTTCCGCTTGGCTTTTGCTTTTTACATGAGCTTGTTTTAACTTTTCCAGAAATTATCATTGACTCAAAGACTTCTTTTATACTAAAATGAACTTTTAAATTAAAAGTTTGTTACAAAATACAAAGAAACTGTAAATCTACTCGAATTTTAAAGGGTTAAAAAAACCCTAAAACAACATCACTAATTAAATGAAATGCCTCCTTGAAAGGTAATGTATAAAGGCGGAGTGGGGGAAGTGGGCGATCGCCAATCGACGAGAAACCAACTAGAAACGTCCGTGAATGTGAAACTGTGAAAAAAGATGAATATAAAGAAAGCTTTGTATATGATAATAGTAGAAAGAAGAGTAAGAAAAAGAAATGTTAGTGAAGGAGAGGCGCAAGTGCGGCGGATTTAGGCTAGGTTTAGATTCAAGGGAAAAATTTTAAGTAGTAATGTTTGTATGGTGTAGCACTCGTTTTGTATAAGCCTATAACGTAGCCTACGTGTTGGTGGCCCAAAAATAATGAATAAATTGCAACTTGTTTTTGGAAAAAAGGTAAAAAGTTAAGTTACGGATCAGATCGGATACCCGAAACATTTTAACTAATATCCGATATCTGATCCGTATCCAAAATTTTTGGATCAATGTCTCTTTCGGATCGGGTATCCACTTTTTCGGATCGGATACGGATCGGATAACGGATCGGTTCGGATAATCGGATTTTTTGCTCAGCCCTAATCTTTATATATTGAAATGCCTATTTATCCTTCTCGTAATTCACATGTATATATATATATGCATGCCTCTACTTGTGTATTACCGTTTAAGTATGTTATTTGTGATATGGCTGGGAGAACCCGGAGTTACTCCTCACTGACTGTGGCGTTCATGTTTTCATGGGTGAACAGGTTGCTTGGATGGATTTTGCTTGTTATTTTTGGATTCGGGTGTGAGCTAGCGGGCGTTGGCCTCGACGATTCACCCTTAGACGTTTCTTAGCTAGTTTGCTAACAACTTTGATATTTGATAACGTTTTGAGAGACTACGTTTCTTTGTAGTATATTCTACTTTAGTTTTTATTTATTTGACATTCCTCGTACTTTTATTTTGGCATGTTAAAAGTTTCAAAAATACTGTATTTTCCGCTATATAAATCGCATGCTTGTTATGTTTTATTTCCGCTATCGCGAGGGTTGTCACAAGCAAAGTAATATTAAAAGATTGTAGTTAAATCAATTTATAAAAAGGTCTTAGGTCTTACAATTTCCACAAAAGAGTTAGGTTTGATAGTTGACTCTTTTAGATTCTAATTACTCTTAAATACTTTATTGTGAAAATATATGTTTCTACTTCTCCTTACTTTTTAGTTATTTACTGCGAAAAGCGCACATAAACAACCCTTATAGTGATGACAATCTAGTCCAAGCGTATCTAAATTCAATCATACCATAACTTATAATTAGAGAAGCCAACAAAGATGAACAAATGCATACACAAGCGGTTCTACACTTTAATTCATAGGATAAATATTCTCCTACAATCCAACAACGATGAAAAGCATACAAATTGATGAACTATAGTTGCTACCAATGTCTAGGCAAGTGAACAAAAGATTCAAATTCCTAATCTAGTAATAGCTTAGAGATAAGACAAACTACGTGATCAAAATAGCAAGAACTATCAATAAACTTAACAATGAGTTGAGAATAAAAATCAATATTCAAGAGATAATAACAAATAATAAAAGAGTTTTACAAAACACTAGTTCCTTTGCTTCAACTGCTTGACCCAAGATGAGGAAGTTAGCCTTCCATAAAAAATTTAAACAAACTATAAACTAGAACTTGTTTTGATGTTTACAATGATTTAAAGATGGATGAAGTGTGTCTAATTTGATCAACAACACCTCTTTTTATAGGTCTTCAAAGATAATCTTCATAAAGCAAATTATAGCCTAATAAAATGTGAGCATAATTACCGAATTAAAGAAGAATTAGAAGAGTCGTCGGAATCCAATGCTGAGCCACGCCCCGCAGCTTTTTGCCGCGCCACGCGGCTATTGAAACAGCCACTTTTGCCGCGCCGAGCGGCTTTTTTCCGCGCCTAGCGGCTCTCTTGTGCGACGGTTCATCTTCTTTACTTGCTTTCGCGCTTTGACCTTCATATTTGGGCCTTGACTTGTCTTTAATCCACAATATTTTAAATATTATTAACCCATTATTTGGCATGAGTTTGGTTCAAGACATAAGTGTAAAAATGTCCAAGTCACTTCCCAAACTCGAAATGCGATTCTTGAATATGACACTTACACATTAAACCGAAATTGCGTAGAAACACATCGAAACATTGCAACTACTACCAAAATGCATCAATGAAAAAAACTAACTATAAAACACATATCAAGGCTAGAGTAGCTAAGAATTGGGTTGACAAAGACGGTATAAAACCGTCACATCATTAATCTTGCTAAAACGAGGCAATATTTTGAAAACGTGGTCGTAATAAACTTTGAAATTTTGATAATTTTACCATGAGGTTTGCGGTCGATTTTCAAAACCATTTATGCAATGCTAGTTAAATTTCATTTTTAAAAATGTAACTATCGTAATCAAATCAACAATCTTATAGTTAAATTATTGTACAAATTCGAATAAGCATTAACAACAGACTCGTATTTTGAGAAAATAGAGAAAGTAAGAAATAAGCAAAGTCATGTCTTAATCTTACCATATGATGAGCGTTTTATTGTGATTTATTATCAATTTTAATTCTTCTAATAGATAAAATTGAGAGTTGTCAAATAGGTAGACAAAATTAAGAGTTGTCAAAGTGGTCTCATACTAAACTTTTCTACTAATGGTGGAGGTTCAAATTCTACCAAAACCATAAATTATTAAATTGTAAACAACAAAAAAAATAAAGGCAACAAGGCTCGAACACGAGTTCTTAGTGGGATTTACCCCTATACTTACCAACTTAGCCACATTGTATTGACGCTATTAACGCCAATGTTAACTACCTAACATAAATTTTCAAAAATCAGTCTGCACTTGGCTCCCTTAGCTCCCCCCAAATTCGTCCCTGAGATAAAATCATATTTTTTGTGAAAGATTTATAGGTTTACAGGAAGACAATTACGGTTAAAGTGTCTCAACGAAGACCACCCAAAAGAAAAAGGGAAGTTTTTTGTGGATTGAACTTAAAATTGAAAGTTAAACCAAAATTATTTTTATGTTTTCAACTGTGAAACAAGATGCAGCTACATTATGTTAAGGCTTGTCCATAGTCCCCTCACTAAAAAATAAACCCGATCCATAATCCCCTCCCATTCTTCCGTCAATACCATTGGATGTAAGTGGGTGTTTCGGGTCAAATACAAACCGGACAACACTAGTGATAAATTCAAAGCTAGGCTCGTTGCCAAAGGATTTCATCAACGACCTGGGGTTGATTTCACTAACACTTACAGTCCCGTCGTTAAAATCTCTATACCATTGCGTTGTATCACAAATGGCCCATTCGTCATCTCAACGTCAATAATAAAATTCTTCAAGGTAGTCTCTTTGACACTACACGGGTTCATCGACACTACCTTTCCTCCCCATGTTTGTCAGTTAACTAATGCTATTTACGGTTTCAAGCAAGCGCCGCGAGCCTGGTTCAATAAGCTGCGCTCGTACCTCCTCATTACAACTTCACTAACTCTATTTCTTATCACTATTTGTTATTCCTCACACGTTCTTCTTACTCTCTTTATCTCCTAGTTTACGTTGACGATATAATTTTCACTAGCTCATCTACTTCTCATCTAGCTCACTTTCTTTCTAGCATCAGCAACTGTTTCTTGTTAAAAGATATCGGTCCCCGTCATATTTCATTGGTGTTGAGGTTACTCCCAATTGTTACGGTCTTCTCCTCACTCAAATCAAATACATAACCGATATAGTACTCACACGCCATCATCTCTTCGACTGTAAACTGGCATCGACCTTTCCTCCCCTCCCCAAATATACCGGTCCTACTATCCCAACCCACACCGGATTTCGAGCCACATGCTCCCTCTAATACCTCTCTCGTACTTGCAGTGACATTGCCTTCACCGTTAACAAACTTGCTGAATTCCTTCATGACCCCAAGGAGTGTCACTGGTTTGTGTTAAAGCGTCTTGTATGATATCTTAAAGGAAATATTTTTCTTGGTCTTCAATTACGGTCTTCCAATTTCCTTACTCTTCATGAATTTTGTGATGCAGATTGATAAGAGTAAAGTCGTGTCCCCTAAATCAAAGTAAATCATAGCTCAGTACTAACTAATAGTTAGTGTTAAGTAAGGTATCGTGTAACACGCGTGATTTTAGTGGTTAGTCTTTAATAATATTTTATTATTATTAGTCAGCCTTAGTTTAGTCTTAAAATAGGATTTTAATTTAATATTCGATGTCCACTCGAAATTTCATGTAGGTAAGCTGGCACGCTAAAGACGGGCGTCGTTAAAACTGGTAATTAGCACAACAAATTAACAATTTATAATTACCTATCAAACACTAGACTATACTCTAAATAAGGTAATACGTGAAAGTAAGGGTCGAACCCAAGAGAAGGCAAAGGTAAAGCTAAGATAGACTACACTAAAGACTAATCACTAACTAAGAGTCTAATGACGCAATTAACAATACTAATTAAAATATTAACATACAATGAGTTTTTAACAATGGTAAACAATGTTTAACATAAAACAAGAGAGTTTTGAGTTGAGTAGTGACATGAAAATATCAAAAGATGCAAACTTTACTAGTTTGACAATTTGACACTTACTTAATATCAAGATATTATCAATAAATGAGACAAATTGGTGCAACTCGACTATTAAAGGAACAATCCACCTAAGTTCAAGCAAGAATACCAACCCCTATATTTATTATCCTAATATACCCTTAATCCCACAATTAGTGACTAACATCTAAGCCAATGTATCATCACCTTCTCTACACAAGTTAAGTAGTATCTAAGCCAACATTAGTGAAAAAGATAGACACATTAAGAACATTCAAAGCATAGAATCAAGATTAGAAGCACCCAACACTAATCTAAGCCAACTAGTGAAGAATGTCAAACATTACTCACTCACAAGATGAAAAAACTCAACCGTTTAAGACAAGATGCAAGAATTCTACCATATATTGTATACATTCAGTCATTCATACAACATTAGCATACGACAAATGAATAAAACATAAAGATGGCCAACCTTATTGACTAAACATTCAACAATGTCATAAAAACAAAGTAATAGTACTAATAAGGAAGATAAGGGATGAATTCTTACAAATACAAAGGAAAGATTGAATATTTAAGTAGAATTACACCAAATAGTTGCTTAGCCTTCCTTTAAATGTCGAAAGTTACAAGGTTTCTTAATAATGAGCTCAAGATAATTCAAATGGTTTTTAAGAGGTTGCTTGGATCATACATGTTGCTCTTTTAACTCCTCCTTTTATTGTGGCTCACATTTCTAGGTTAATCTTAGAAAATGGGTCGTCTTTAAATTACAACATGGCCTCAAAATCTTTAAGTCGCTGGCAAAACCGTATACTGAGGTGGGGACCGCGGGCTGCGGTATGGGCCTCAGCTTGCGGTTTCCTTCTGTAAGTTTGCTCCAAAATGGCTGGTAGAACCGCAGCCTGAGGTGGGGACTGTAGGCTGCAGATTTGGTCGTAGTCTGCGGTGTGGACCTCCGCTTGTGGTTTCTTCGGATCAGCTGCTCTCCATTTTTGTGCCTTGGTTTACCCATTTTCACGGATTTACCTAATTGAACCATCTTTGACTCTTGACTCCCGTTATGTTGGGGTGACGGGTTCGACTTCGTGGCGTTGACATGACTCTTCCAGGTTGACTTGTTGGACCGCTCCAAGTTATCATGCAAAAAAAAAATACAAAGAACATACAATTTGGAATGACTTCAGACCCGAAAAGTACATGTGAGAAACTAGCCACCAAATTCTTCAAACCTTACACACTTGTTGACAAAGTACTATATAAATGGAAGTTCAAGTTATTACACTTTCCGACTTAAGACCTGTATTAAAATGGCTATAAAGGTACTAAAAAGGCCTAAGTAACACGACATAATGTGCACTATCAAACTCCCCCACACTTGAACTTTTACTCGTCCCGAGCAAACTCGAGATTACAATTGAAACACACCAAGTCCTTTAGCGAATATGAGAGGACTCGATCACTCTTCCCTCACCACATCCTTCTTATAATTCCCTCAACAACAAGTCCACCTATTAAAATAAAAACTCTAGACTCAAGTTTTTGTCACACTCTTCTCTCACTCCCCTCCTTATCTCTCCCTCTTACAAAGACACACAAACCATCGACTCCGGCATCGTCACTTCGCCCTTCTTATAACCCCGCCATATAATGGCCACCCTTGTCTCACACTGAGACAATATCAAGGTGGCCTCAAAACTTCTACAACACATATCCTCATATCATCCCCTTATAACATCCCCTTATAACCCCCTCAAAAGACAAGCTAGGCTACTTTGTTGGCCTCAACCTTCACAATTTTCATAACCAAGTAACCTAGAAGAGAAATCCACCAATTTGGAACCAAATGTGTGACTCAAAAAGAAAATAAATCCTAATCTAGCCTTCTTCCAAAACCCTCCTTATCACTCCTTTTTTTTTCTCTAAGATCCTCTTCATAGGAAGTAGTATGCTCAATGTTTTTGTCTTTTTCTTTTTCTATTTTTTTTTTTTGAAAATCCGTCATTTTTCCTAAGGTGCCCTTTAGGGTTTTTACCTTTGCTTTCCTTTCCTCTCATTGATGGCTCGCAACTCGATTCTTAATTTTTCCCGAAATTCCCTTTTGAGTTTTCTTTCCGTCCTAGGTCACCATTCCCCATCTTGCCTAGATGTGCACCCTCGAAGGTTTTCACCTACCCGGGATTGTTTTTAAACAAAAGTTGTAACATATATACACACAAAACACACCCTCACACTTAGAATTCACAATGTCCTCAATACGAGGAATCATCACAAAAATATCGGTCAATATTAGAACCCGAGGCACCATCTTTGTCAGGGTTGCCTTGGTTCCACCTTCTCTCTCTTTCCTCTCTTACTCGTCTTCTTGTTAGTTTCATAAACCAATTTTAGACATTTCTAATAACATATTAAAATTAGTTTACTCATAAAACTAATGAGATCTTATGCATGCACAACAAAAGGACAAAGAAAGAAGGAAAAATGTTTTCTGACATTGATTTGGACGAATAAGGGTACTAGAGTAAGACTTCTTCTTACTCTTGTTCTTTAGCTTAAAGATTGAGGGATGAACTCCTAGTTCCAAGTATAGGAAATCTCCAATTAGTTGCACCAAGACAATCCCTAATCTCTAAAATATAAGTTTACTAGAACAATATATATGAGTAGCCCTTTAATATATAACTAATATATCTATTACTACACATAGTAATATTATGATTATATTAGAGGATATATGAACTTGTTTCGTTGTGAAACTTCTTAAGTTTCTAGTGTGAGAAGTATTATCTAAGAAAAATATGAACTAAGTGTAAAAATAAGAAGAAAACTTCTTCTTATTTCCTTCACAAAACCGGCACACCTAAGGGAGTAATGTGCATGCTCTTCACTTTTTGTCTTTATATAAGAAAGTAGCTTAGGTCTAGGTCTAGATGTGCAATCATGTTGTTTTTATTCTTAATTAGAACAAATAATGCATAAAACCTACCCTAATAGTGAAAGTCCATAGACCTTAATTAGACTCCTCTAATTAGTTGCTAAATTACTTGTTAATTTAGTATTTAATGATCTATGGAACATGCATGCAAATATAAAGTCATTTATATAAGAGAAGAAGGGTCTCTAAAATGTCACTGTCCGACAGAGTGTCATACAGTCTGTCTATGTAAACGACCAGTCATCTCCATGACCCCATGGTGCTGAACCAACCATCGATCGACTTATAATCTAGTCATTTCGAGACGTCACCTCATTGAGTGACTAGGGAAAAAATACTAAGTCGTCCTATTCACTTGAATAGGGTCCAACAATCTATTCGGATAAACAAAGTATTAAATTTAGTCAAACTAAATAAAAGAGTTTAAAATAAAACTCGAACAATGAATGCCATTATCATATATGAAATAATTAATACAACATTCAATTATTACATATTACCTAACCTAAAGGAATTCTGGCACACGTCTCAATCCCATTGTGACGACATGACCATCATGCTTAGCCTTTTGATAAAGGCTTTGGTTAAAGGATTCAGAAAATGTTGTCATCTTTTCCCAACCTTACAAATGGTCAATTTCCTTTCTGTCCCAACGTAATCTCTAATTACATGATATTTCTAGTACATGTCAGACTTGTACTAGACTTGGGCCTGTTGCCTGAAAAATAGCCCACTGTTATCACAATAAATTGTGATAG
>JAIUZE010011283.1:0-20995 GCA_022085475.1 Heliosperma pusillum | reverse complement strand
TCTACCCGACCTCCTAGGTTCCAAAGGAATATTTACCGCAGCTGATGATGAAGGAACAGTTTCCTCCATTGGTTGCTCGGGTGTTGGTTCTTGAATCTCCGACAGTTCGAAGGTTCCATTACTTGTCCTATTCTCGAGAAATTCTTTCTCTAAGAACGTCGCACTAGCCGCAACAAAAACTCGATGTTCGGTAGGCGAGTAAAAGTAATAACCAAACATCCCTTTTGGATAACCAATAAAGTATGTCTTGACCGATCGTGGGCCGAGCTTATCGTCAGGTCTCCATTTGACATAAGCCTCGCAACCCCAAACCCGAATAAAGGACAAGTTAAGGACCGTTCCCTTCAATAATTCATATGGAGTCTTGTCTACAGCTTTAGACGGACTTCGGTTAAGTATTAGAGCAGCTGACAAAAGAGCATATCCCCATAATGAGTCAGGCACAACCGTGTGACTCATCATGGATCGAACCATATCAAGCAATGTTCGATTTCTCCGTTCGGACACACCATTCAATTGTGGTGTTCCAGGGGGAGTTAACTGTAGTACTACACCACAGTCTTTAAGGTGTTGATCAAACTCATTCGAGAGATATTCGCCACCACGATCTGAACGTAGTGCTTTAATCTTTCTATCCAACTGGTTTTCAACATTATTCTGGAATTCCTTGAACTTGTCAAAGGCACTTAAATGTTATGGCCTTCATTAAGTAGACATATCCATATCTACTCAAATCGTCCGTGAAAGTGATAAAATATCTATAGCCATCTCTAGCGTTGATTGACATAGGTCCACACCCATCAGTATGTATGAGTCCTAATAGGTCAGCAGCGCGCATTCCAACACCTTTGAAGGAAATTTGAGTCATTTTGCCTATGAGACATGATTCACACGTGCCAAATGATGCATAGTCAAATGGGGAGATAGTCCCATTGTCAATGAGCTTCTTCACGCGTTTTCATTTATGTGTCCCATACGGCAATGCCATAGATAGGTTTGATCTTTGTCACAAACCTTTGCTTTCTTATTACTCACATGCATTATCTCTGTGGTTTGATCTAAAACATATATTCCATTTATGGAAACAACTTTACCATAAATCATATCGTTCAAAGAGAAAATACAGCTATTATCGTTACTTAAAACGAAAAAAACCGTCCCTTATCGAAGTACGGAAACAGAACAAGACAATAATTGGTTCTGCGACAAACTGGGTACATAGTAACAATTATTCAGTAATAACTCAAAACCACTAGGGAATTGGATTACATATGTTCCCACTGAAACGGCAGCAACTCTAGCTCCATTCCCCACTCGCAGGTCCACATCACCCTTTGCGAGAGTTGTGATGCTTCTTAGGCCCTGCAAATGATTACACAGATGAGAACCACAACCAGTATCTAGTACCCAAGTTCTGAAACTTGCATGGTTAATCTCAATCATATGAATAAAAGATGACGTACCAACAGGAGTGACGCGGCCTGATTTTACGTCTTCAGCATACACGGGACAGTTCCGCCTCCAATGCCCAGTCTTGTGGCAATGGTGGCACTCCATGTTTTCTTTGCTCTTTGTCTTTCCTTGTGAGCTACCGCTAGCCTCACCAGGCCCACTCTTGACCTTTCCTGGCTTTTTGAACTTTGGCTTCCCTACAGCTAGGTCAGCTTGAGCCTTGCCCTTACCCCTACCCTTGTTGTTAATCATGAGAACGTCTTGTTTCACGCTCCCACTCAATTTCAGATCACTCTCGGTCTGTACGAGAAGTGAGTGGAGCTGATGAAGACTTTTCTTCATATCATTCATATAGTAATTTGCCCTGTAAAGGGCAAAACCATCATGAAGTGAATGGAGCACACGATCAATAATGATCTTCTCATCGATTTTACAACCAAGAGCCTCCAGCTTCTCGACATTCTCGATCATAGCAAGAATGTGTGGGCTAACCGCTTGGCCCTTCTGGAGTTTTGCTTCAAAGAAGCGACAGGTATACTCATAGCTAACGATCCTCGGAGCTTTCGAGAACTCTTTAGAGAGAGTGGTGAAAATCTTGTTTGCACCCTGGGCTATGAATCGCCTCTGCAAATTGGATTCCATTGAAAAGATGAGTACGTTCTTTATCGCACCCGCCTCCATTACGAAAGCACTATAAGCAAGTGATGCATTGGCTCCTGCATTGGGGCCTGGGTTAGTCGGTAGTGGCTCAGTCAAGTACTTGAGCTTACCGTCAGCAATGGCAGCATTCCGTAATGTCGCCTCCCAGTCCGCAAATTTGGACCCATCATTCTTCAGTCGCGCGGACTGATTCATGTTGTCCATAAAGATCTTTAGCCAGGACTCGCGAGCGAGTGTAGCACTTGGCATTGGGTCGTCTGTACGTCCAGCCATTTGTTATTTTAGCAGTTATATCTTTATATAACGGATTCAAGAAACTGTGAAAAGAAGAAAAATTATGATAAGTTTCATCGTTTTAAAAATTAAGTCTTAATGCAAAAACTGTTTAATGCGATGACTCATGCATTAATATAATTGACCTCCCTCAAGAATTATATAAATGATCCCATGACTCAATTTCTGTAAATTGATAAGCCAACCTCTTGGCTAATTCTACTTTTAGAATTCTCAGTCGATAAATTTCTGTAAATTCTATATTTAGTCCATTATAATCCCGAGATATTACTCGGACTACAATGTTGAGGTAAAATAAGTCAACACTCACTACTTACCCAACGTAGAAAGGGTCATATTATGACTTCCGACGAAGAAGGGGTTCATAGTGGTTTTTCCTATAAAGACTAATCTCAATTTTCATTTTAGAGGAAGATCCCATCATCATAAATTTAATTCATTTTAAGTGAACAAATTTCTAGCATTTCGTGAATGATTTAGACTAAGGTGATGGCCCTATGAACGAGTGACATCTGTATGTCTAAGATGAAAATTCAAACTATATGAATCATTTTTCATGCAATTTAGAAGGTTTGGTTTAGGCGGAATATGATGCAATTATTTAACATGTGAAAGAAAAGCAAAAGAATGAAAAATACGTAAACTATTACAACGGTCCTAGTGTGGCCTATCTACCAAAATGAACAGTAAATACAAGTTTGGAATCCATCCTAATGGACCCGAGAAGCTTGACTTTGTCTCATCTTGGTCCATGTAGCGGGAGTGAGCATCCGATCTCCATCTTTAGTCTTCTTTAAATTACATTTTCAAAAATACAAAATAAATCTATTTACATTCTAATTCCAAAAACATAATTAAAAGAAATAAAAGGAGATTCGAGATCTCATAAATACATCCAAACCATGTTTCCATCATTACGAAAACATGATTAACTAAGGCCACCCTAGGTTTTACATTTTTCAGCCAATTGCAAAAAAAACGTAAATCAAACCATTCATTCATTCATTCATTCATTCGACAAAAATAAAATGCATCAACTATATAAATTAATACTACAATACATAATTCATTAATTATGTTAATTAATTATCCAAACCACCATTAAAAACGATCAAAATTATGTGACAATTCCTTAATTGCCCACAACAATTTTAATCTCTCATAATCCATTTTATTTTAAACTATTTTATTTTAAACCTTTTTAAAATAATCGGGTATCATTATTGTGAACCTTTTCACAATAACAAACAAACATTATCTTTATAATGCTCAAAAAAAAAAAAAAAAAAAAAAAAAAATTTCTCTACTGATCACTGTTCACGTGAACAATACCAAAAAAAAATTTTTTTTTTTAAATCTTTCTCACGGTTTAAACCAAAAACCGAAAAACAGTAAAAAAATAAATAAAAAAACTGCTGCAAACAGCAATAAAAAAAAAATAGAATTTTTTTTTTTTTTAATTTACAGTAGCAGCAACGGACTGCACAAAAAAAATTTCGGTGTTGCCAATATCGCTAGATCGGTACAAAATTCAATATTTAATCGTTATTAAATATTGATTCAAACTAGATTATTCAATTTAACATTTTAAAATGAACATCTAAATCATGATTAAATCGATTATTCTTATATTCATTTAATCACAATCACTTTGAACATCATTAAAATTGAATCATTATGCAAAAATTATCAATTTAAAACAATGAGTCCGAAAACAATAACAACAACAAAATCAAAACAATTCCATCTTAATTTAATTTAATCCTTATCAAATTAAAACAAGTACAAATTTATTATATTGAATTTTAACCTTTTAAAATAACAATATCAATAAATCAACAATGGAAAAAGACCTAAAAAAACAAATTACACGGCTAAAAAAATCCAGCCGTAACAGTAATTTTTTTTTCCGGTATAAACTTTTTTTTTAATTCTCAAATTTATATTTCATAAAATGAAAAACATATAATATAATTTTATAGCCTTAAGCTCTGATACCACTTGTGGGAAATAACAGTTTACATCCCCTTAAAATTTAGGATTATAACAAAATTATAGAATATGAATTGCGAGTCATAAATATGAAAACAATATAAAATATAGAGAAAACGAATTAAACCTTTGGTGCTAGCAAAATCGGCCTAAGAACAGATATCAAAGTAGATATCCTTCTAATCGTCTCACCCAAGATTGATCGAGATATGCCCTTCTCCTTTGCTAGAAGATAATCAAAAGTTACTGTTAACTTTTTAGGGTTTTGTGTTTAGTGTGTGATGGAGGCACAAGTGAGAAAATAGAATTAGGTTTTTAGAATTTTCTTCCAACTCCCTCCTATCTCACGGCATGTACTAGGGTTTTATGAGGAGATATGTCTCCTCAAAACCACTACCCATGGACCGAAAAAACCCGAGTGTATATGGACTCTTTTCCGGTTATATTAGCTTCCATTTAATATAATGTTATACATATTATAATTTTCTAATATGTTGTCATACATTAATAAGGTCCATTACAACATTTTGCAGTGGATATATTAACATAACAATTATTATGACAATCGTATAATATATACTTTAATTATAAATATCGGTATATCTATAATCCTGCTAATTAAATATAACGGTTTATGTTTAATTACAAATTAACATTTTAATTCGTTTAAGCACACATTATATACTACAACTAAATATAACATTTTATATTTAATTACGAATTACAGTTAATTCGTCTTAGCTAACATTATTTAATCGTTATTAAATAATTATATCATCATCACATTGACTAACCTTTTAGTCAAAAAAACCGACTAACCTTTTAGTCATTTATTAAGGCATCAATATGATTATTTTCTCAAATAATCACATCTCTCAATCACATCCTTTAGGTGTGACTTTTAGGGACCAGTTGATCACCGCCATCTGTATGACAATAACGTCAAACTTATCTAGCAAGGCAACCGTTATCGATAAACGTTAATCAACTGATTACAATACAAAGTATACCCTATGAATCTATAGAGATTTATTTATGTTATTGCACTAACTGTGGAAGACACTGGCTCCAACAGAACTTTGGGACAGATAACTCCTCCTACTGCCTCCATTTCACTCTTCTTTGTTACTAGTCTTTGCATCAACATGGTCCTTATATCCTCTAACATGTATATTAGATGCTTGGTCCTTGCATTTATGATATAAGCGTTGAATGTTTCAGCCATATTACTCATTATCACGTTATTTGTAGTTGATGTACTGATGAAAGCCCTACAAAAAAGGCTAGGGTTTCACCTCACGAAAGCATCAGCTGCCCTAGAGTACACCTCCTTCATAGCCCCCAGGGCTTCATTAAAATCAGCTTGATTGTAAGACTTTGCACAATTCCAGAACATCATCTTCATTTCCTCACCTTTGAAAGACTTATGCCAGTTTGCGAAAATGGGTCTTGCACATCTCCTATGCTCAGCCCTTGGGAACTCTTGTCCCACCATACTTATAATGCTCTGAATCCATAAGAAAACACTTATTAGTTAACAAGAATTTATTGGCTGACTAAGTAAATAGCTTCTTAGAATTAAAAAAGTACCTAATGCTCATCAGAAATTATTGTCCACCCCTCACCAGTTTCCTCACCTAAAGCTGCCTTAAGTTGCTGAAAAAACCATTGGTAGCTCTCATTGTTTTCACCCTCCACAACAGCCCATGCCAATGGGTACATTTGTTCATTTTCATCCCTACCAGTAGCACTTATTAATTGGCCCCACAAGAAGGTCTTCAAAAAGCAGGCATCCACACAAATAACTTTTCTACACCCTTCCAACCATCCCTGCTTCAGGGAGTGAAAGCAAATGAACAGCCTCTGGAATTCAACATCAGACCCTAACCTATGAGGCTTAGTACACAAGTTAAAAGTACTATCAGGATACTCTTGCTTTAGAATTGCCAAATAACTGCCAACCTTTGAATAATGGTCTTTCATAGAACCATGCAACAACTTATGTGCATAATACTTCACTTTATAAGCAAAGCCTTTCTTGATCATTATCTTGTAAGCTCTCCTTACAGTCTCTATATTGTCACTAGCTGGCCAATGTGGTCTTGCCTTAAAAACCTCAAGAAGTTGTTTTGCTAACCAGGTTGATTTCATTTGTCTGTTACTCTCCATGGTCCTCTGACAGGTGTGAGTATTGTTGACAGACTTAACCAAGAAACAACCTAGCTTATTATCCCAACTACCATACAATCTTAATGGACAACCCTCCTTACACCTTACACCCAGTCTTCTACCCCTTGACTTATCACTCACCACAAAAGTACAATTTCTACCTTGTGCTACTGCATATCTAGTAACAGATTCCCTAAAAAACTCTCTTGTAGGAAATCTAATCCCTACACTCCATTTTAATTTAGCAAAGTCAGAGTGTTCATTAGCAACAGTTATTGAAGACTTTATCCTCTTACCTGGTACAGGATCATCATCACTTTCCCCTGGAGTGTCTTCTTCATCACCACTCTTGTCATAATCACTTCCACCACCATCATTTACTCCACTACTCTCAGCTCTAGTGACAGCTTCCTCTTGGCCTGGTAAAAGGGTTGATGCAGCTTCTAATTGTAGTTGTTTTACTACTTTTAGAGCCTTAGCATTCCACTCTTTTACTTTATCCCTAGCTTCTAGTAGTTCCTCATCATCTGAGTTGTCATCAGTCTGAATATCTTTCTCAAACAAATTCTCTTCTACCTTATTTTGAATAAACTCCTCTTCAGTAACTACTTCCACATCACTTACCTCCTCATCACTCAACTCATCTTCATCACTTCCACAACCAGGTTCATAACTAGGGTCATCTGAGTCACCACCCTCTTCTGAATCTAACCCAGCATCAACATTAAGACAAGCTAAATCTGCCACCTCCTCATATGCTGTAAAAGCATCATTATTGTAACATCATTGAAATCATAGGTAGTTTTTGGAATATCAAGATTAAGGTTTTTTGGGGAAAATCTGGGTGACTTTCTTTGAACAACAGTAGATGCTTGGCTCTCTTGTGTGATTTTGGATGGTGTTTCTTTTAGGGTTTCTGAAAATGTTTCTTTAATAACAGTGTGAGAGCTAAGGATGTCTGATAAGCATTTAATTAGTCACGTTTTTCCCTCATTTTCGTCCCCATTTTGGTCCGTTTACACGGATTTGCGTGCCCTTGATTGCATTCTGCTTCCCGTTTTCCCGTGCTATGAATATCGGTCTTAATTTGTAGGAATTAAGGCGGAAATGAAGAAATCGGAGCAATAGGGTCTTGCATGAGTCGGGATTCGAAGATGAGATAAAGATGTGAAGAATTGAGTCATCAGGTAGCCCAGGCCGGTCCCCAGACCGGCGGCCGGGCAACCGGCCCAGACCACTACTCCACTTAGAATGAAGAAAGAAAGAGTGAAGGAATTTGTCAGGTAGCGCCGGCCGGCCAACCGGCGGCCGGTCGACTACCCGGCCTGTGCCTACATCAGAAGCATATGAGAGTGTAATTGTGCTCCAGGCCGGTGGGGGACCGGCGGCCGGTCGACCGGCCCAGGCCCCCATTTTTCCATACTTAGTGAAATTTTGAGGATTTTGAAGACGAAGAGGCTGAAGTCACTGATGTGCCCCAGGCCGGTCAGAGGCCCGGCGGCCGGTCGACCGGCCAGGAACGCAACATCGCAAAATCCGCTCCTTTTCTAATTTCTTTCTTAATTTTTGAGAGGCCTATATATACCCTTCCCCTATTATTTTGTAAGCAGTTTTTACATTCCTCTTAGCACAAAACCCTAGATAATTTGTAACCTAAATTAGTCCTAATT
Organism: Heliosperma pusillum; assembly: GCA_022085475.1. Classification (NCBI taxonomy): domain Eukaryota; kingdom Viridiplantae; phylum Streptophyta; class Magnoliopsida; order Caryophyllales; family Caryophyllaceae; genus Heliosperma; species Heliosperma pusillum. The sequence continues at coordinate 12,758 of JAIUZE010011283.1, read as the reverse complement.
ACTCTCCTAATCATTTGCTAATCAAGCTTAGTTTCTCATTTCAAGTTGTTAGATCTAGTCTTTCATTTCAGTTTTGGGTTTGTATTGAGGATTCTAAGGGTGAAGACATTCTCCCTCTTCTTTATATACAAGCTTGTTGGTATTAAAATTCTCATCTTTTTATTGTTTATGCAATTTAATTACATTTCTAGTTTATTGTTCATCCTTTGATTGTTATTATTATTATTCAATCTCATAGCATGATGTTTATTGAACTCCTCCTTCCCTTTAGTGCTTTGATTCCCGTTAGTATGTGTGAGTAGTTCTCCTCTAGGGTTTAGGGGGAGCCTAAGGGAGGATTATGTGGGGTATTAGGTTGGTTAATTAGTAAGTTTGTGGTAAATAATTTGGGTATTGCTCATATGAACACTAAGTGTTTGATGAAATGTGTGAACGAAAGTTGCCATTTTATCAAGCATGGTTTGATTATTTCTTAAGCGACGGTGGTAGAAACGATTAGACTAGTGTTTATATGGGTGATTTGAGACAAATGCGATGGCTTTGTTGATGATTATCGATTGTTGAGACATTAGCAATCGATTTTACTCGAATTACTTACCCATTTGCTAATTACCCGACTAGCCCATTAATCCCCCTAAGGTGAACCCTTCACCTTAGTCTTTCCCTTAATTGTTTCATCTTTATTACTTAGCGATTACTTGTTTTTCCTAGTTTTTAGTTAACTTTCCACCAATCTTTTATTAGGCTAGAATAGGATTCATGCAAACTTGTAGTTGACCCCCTCCATCCTTGTGGTTCGACCCCGACTTCCGCTATCGCATTAGTTGGGATTTATAAATTGTTTTGCTTGAGCGGTACGCGACAAACCGCTCATCAAATGGCGCCGTTGCCGGGGATGGCGTAAGGAAACTCGTAGTTTGTTTTGTGTCTTAGATTTAGCCAAGTTACTTGTTGTTTTTGTTGGTTTTTAGTTGTTAGATTATTTGTAGAGTGCCTTGCATTATTGTCTTTCCCTAGTGTGCCCAAAAACACACTAGGAGTCTAACTTGTTTTTGAGTTGCTTTGAGTGCATGCCTAGGGGTGAAGGGTTGTTCTTGAGCCATCCGGAGCCCGAAAGGTTATTTAGGACTCTCCGAGCTAACACTCTTGCTCGGGTTAGGAATTCAAGAAGAGTTAGCCATCAACAAGCCGATACTTCAATTGCTTCTACATCCACTCCAACAATCGATTACCCACAAAACAACACCATTGAAACAATATTCGAAAACCCTTTCTACAATACATTACCAAATACACCACCCACAATACCTCAACAACAAAATCAACCACAAATGACGACTTTACGTGACCGTAACCGTCCCAACCACGATGATACCCAATCTCCAATCAATTTCGGTGTCTTGGCCCCAAATAATTTTGAGATTCACCCGGCTCAAATGAGTTTTATTGAGCGGGATAGCTTTGGAGGCCTCCCCGATGAAGATGCTCATGCCCACTTGAGGAAATTCAAAAGTAGGGTAGGAATCATGAAAAGGAATGGTGTGCCCGAGGAAACCCTTTGCCTCATGATGTTCCCATTTTCCCTCAAAGACCGGGCGGAGAGGTGGTTGAATAACCATCCTCCAAACACTTTCACTACTTGGGATGACTTGGCTAAGGAGTTTCTAAGTAAGTACTACCCCGCCTCCAAAACGGCGATGCTAAGAAATGAGATTACAACCTTCCAACAAGAGGATGGAGAATCCTTGGGAGAAGCATGGGATCGGTTCATTGACTTGCTTGCCCGATGCCCCCACCATGGAATTGCGGATTGGTATGTCACTCAAACATTCTATCAAACTCTCCTCCCTCAAACCAAGGCTATGGTGAATGCTTCCGCGGGGGGGAGTTTTGATCATTTGAATGACCAACAAGGGGCGGCATTGATTAAGAAGATGGTTGAATCGGAGTCTAGCTATGGTACTAGTTCTAGAGGAAATAGCTTGAGAAGGAGTTCTAAGTATCCAAGTGAAAACTTTTCAAATGCGGATACCAATGCCAAGATCGATTTGCTTACACAAACTTTTACAAAGGGTTTTGCCGAGCTTCAAAAAGCTCAAAATCAAAGTCAAGGCCATCATGTGAATGAAGCTAGTGGGTCTTATGCACCTCCTATGGTGGAAGCTTATCAAACCCCCACTTGTGAAATTTGCAATGGATATGGACACACCTTTGAAGTTTGTGGGAACAATGTCTCTTATAACAATGAAGGTGCAAATGATTATCAACATGTGAATGTTTTCCAAGGTATGAACAACAACCCACGGCCCTCAAGGCCTCAATTCCAAAATCAAGGAGCTTACAACCCAAATTCAAATTTCTATCATCCAAGCTCAAAATTTCACCCAAACATGAGTTACAAAAGCCAAAATGTCTTAAACCCTCAACACACACAAGTTCAACCTTCCAACCCTCCGGGTTTTTCCCAACCTAGAGGAGGAGGTCAATTTTCAAGAGGAAACTATAACAATCAATTCAACAACTCTCAACAAGGTCAAGGATCCAACCAATTCCAAAATCAACACTTCAATGATCAAGGTTACAAGAACCAAGGTAACTTCCAAAACCAAGGTAATTGGAATCAAGGTCAAGGAAATTGGAATCAAAATCAAGGGAACCAAAACTTCAACAATCAAGGCCAAGGTAATTTTTACCAAGGCAATCAAAGCAATCAAGCAAGCCAAGGGGTTCCCGATCAATCTTTCCAAGGACAAGGGTCAAATTTCAACAACAACCAAGGGTCAAATTTCAACAATCAAGGTTCAAGGGGACAACAAGGGAATTTTACCAACAATCAACAAGGAAACTTTAACAATCAAAGAAACAACAACCAAGGGTCGAGTAGTCGGAATGACTATGCTTTTGCCCTTCCTTTGACAAATCAACCCCACCAAGAGAGTGATCCTTCAATAAGTGAAGTTTTGCAATTAGTCAAAAATATGGAAATCCAAAACAATTTGGCTTTGCAAAATGTCACTAATGCTCACAAAAAGGAGGTGAGAGAATTGGAAGCTAGGTTAGCTTCTCAAGCTTTGAACAATCCTCAACGGCCTCCGGGAGGTCTACTTGCTCAAGGGAAAAGCTCCAAGGATGCTTCATCAAGCCACCATGCATGTGCGGTGACTTTAAGAAGTGGACTAGTGCTTGATAACCCCTACATGGATATGATGAATGATGAGATTCCAAATGATGAGCATGTTGAGGAAGGAGAAGAATTTGAAGAGCCCATTTTGACTCCTACCTTGGAGTTAAAAGATGATGGCAAGGGTGAAGATGATCAACCCAAAGAGGGAGAAGAAGGGTATGTCAAAATTATGCCTTATGAAGAGGAGATGAACAAGGATGTCAATGATGACGGAGTAGAGGTACAACCACTAGCAAGAGCTAAGGTAACCAAGAAAACTCTCATGCCAAAGGTATCTTTTAGTTCTCCACTTGTTGTTTCCGATATCCCCTACCCCTCTAGAGCTTTGAAAACTAAGGAAAACTTCAAGTTCACCCAATTTAGAAAAATGCTTGAGGGACTTGAAGTGACCTTACCTTTCACCGATGTTATATTGAACATGCCCACTTACTCCAAATTTCTAAAAGACATCTTGACTCATAAGAGGACTTTGGGTACCCAAGATGTTATGATTATGGAGGCGGAGTGTAGTGCTCTCCTCATTAATCCTAACTCTTTCAAAATGCCAAAAAAACTTGGGGACCCCGGAAGTTTCTCTATCCCTTGTGTTGTGGGGGGGAGTCATGATTTCAAGGGCATTATGTGACAATGGTGCAAGTGTAAGTGTCATTCCCTTAACTATTGCTAAAAGAATTGGACTTGAAAGTTTAACCCACACTTCGATGACTCTACAACTAGCGGATAGGTCCGTTAAGCAACCTTTGGGTGTGCTTGAGGACGTACCCGTTAAAGTTGGCAAATTTTTGATCCCCACGGATTTCGTTGTCCTAGATATCCCGGAGGATAGCCCCACTCCCATCATCCTCGGTAGGCCCTTTTTGGCTACCGGAGGAGTCCTCATTGATGTGAGGGACGGGCGGCTAACCTTTAGGGTGGGGAACGAAACCCTTGAATTTAATCTTCCACATCTAGTGAAGGGACCAATGTTTCACAAAGCATGCTCGGTAGAAGTCATTGAAGAAGTGGTTGAGAAGGTGCATGAAGAAGAGAAGCATGAAGAAGAAGCTCTACAAGTGGCACTCCATGATGAGGAGATGGGAGATGACCACGAGGTAGATGATGAACTAATGAAGAAGGTGGAGGGCCTGCTCCCTCCAAAGGTACAACTTAAGCCCTTACCTCCCTCACTTAAGTACTCTTTTTTAGGTGAGGGAGAGACTTATCCCGTTATCATTAATGCTAATTTGAGTGAAGGCCAAGAACTTGAACTTTTGAAAATCTTGAAACCTCATAGGGGCTCACTTGGATATAGCATTGATGATATCAAAGGTTTAAGTCCTAATCTTTGCATGCATAGGATTGTCTTGGAGGAGGGTAGCAAACCTAAGGTAGATGGGTTACGTAGGTTGAACCCTAAGATGGCGGAAGTGGTGAAAAATGAGGTGATGAAGTTGCTAGAGGCCGGGATAATTTACCAAATAACCGATAGCTCTTGGGTGAGTCCCGTCCATGTAGTGCCCAAGAAAGGAGGGGTAACTATGGGGGAACAAGAGGATGGGACTCTCTTAGCTTCTAGACCCGTGACCGGGTGGCGGATGTGCATTGACTATCGCAAATTAAATGCCGCCACCCTCAAAGACCACTACCCCATCCCCTTTGTTGACCAAATGCTTGAAAGGTTGGCGGGGCATTCTTACTATTCATTTCTAGATGGTTATTCCGGGTTTTTCCAAATCCCCATACACCCGGAAGACCAAGAGAAAACCACATTCACTTGTCCCATAGGAGTTTATGCTTATAGGAGGATGCCCTGTGGGCTTTGTAATGCTCCGGGGACTTTCCAAAGATGTATGACGGCAATTTTTGCCGATTTTCTTGAGAAGAGTATGGAGGTCTTCATGGACGACTTTAGTGTCCATGGAGACTCATTTGATCTTGGGCTAATGAATTTGTCTCATGTTTTGCAAAGATGTGAGGAGCACAACCTTGTCCTCAATTGGGAGAAGTGCCACTTTATGGTGGAGGAGGGGGTTGTGCTGGGTCACATCGTGTCTAAGAGAGGCATAGAAGTTGATATGGCTAAGGTTTCGGTAATAGAAAACTTGTCACCCCCTACAAATGTGAAGGGAGTGAGAAGCTTTCTAGGCCATGCGGGCTTTTACCGACGTTTCATCAAAGATTTTTCAAAAATAGCCAAGCCTTTAACTTCTCTTCTTCTCAAAGACACACCATTTGGATTTGATGAATTTTGCTTGAGTGCTTTTTGTAGGTTGAAGGAGGCTCTTGTGACGGCTCCCATAATCCGATCACCGGATTGGAGCCTTCCCTTCGAAGTTATGTGTGACGCCTCCGATTATGCGGTCGGGGCGGTGCTTGGCCAAGTTGTGGACAAGAGGCACCCTGTAATCTACTACACAAGCAAAACTCTTGATCAAGCCCAAGTCAACTACTCTACGACGGAAAAGGAAATGCTAGCCATTGTTCATGCCGTGGAAAAGTTCCGGCAATACTTTGTTGGTTCTAAGGTTGTGGTATACTCGGATCACTCTGCCTTGAGACAATTGTTAGTGAAAAAGGATGCAAAGCCAAGGCTCTTGAGGTGGGTTCTTTTACTTCAAGAGTTTGACTTGGAAATTAAAGACAAGGCGGGGTCGGAGAATGTTGTTGCCGACCACCTATCTAGATTGACTACCGACGATCATGGGTTGAAGGATGAGAGTGGCCCGATCAATGAGTGGTTGAGAGAAGATAGTTTGATGATGATAGGTGGTAAATCACCATGGTTTGCGGACTTGGCAAATTTGATTGTGAGTGGGTTCATTCCGGAGGAGTTGGATGCTAGGGCTAGGAGGAAGTTGAAGCATGACTCGAAACGTTATTTTTGGAATGACCCACATCTTTTTCGCAAGTGTGGTGATGGCATGTTTCGAAGATGTGTTTCTAGAGAAGAAGGTATGGAGATAGTTGATAGAATTCACAACTCGGCCTATGGGGGCCACCTTGGTACATCTCGCACCATTGCAAAGGTGTTACAAGGTGGTTTCTATTGGCCATCGATGTTCAAGGATATCCACTACTTTGTCAAATCTTGTGATCGGTGCCAAAGAACGGGGAATATTAGTCAAAGGAATGAGATGCCCCTTCAAAACATTCTTGAGATCGAGCTTTTCGATTGTTGGGGAGTAGATTTCATGGGACCATTCCCCAACTCTTGTGGGAATGAGTACATTTTGGTAGCGGTGGACTATGTGTCCAAGTGGATTGAAGCCGTTGCCACCCCAACAAATGATGCTAAGGTTGTTATCAAGCTCTTCAAACACACTATATTTCCGAGATTTGGGACCCCAAGGGTGGTGATTAGCGACGGGGGTTCGCACTTTAGGAAGAGCACTTTCAAGTTCTTACTTTCTTCCCATGGTGTCAATCATAAGACCGCTCTTGCCTACCACCCTCAAACTAGTGGGCAAGTAGAGGTCTCAAACCGTCAAATAAAAGCTATCTTGGAGAAGACTACAAGCAAAGGTAGGAAAGATTGGTCTCAAAAGCTTCCGGATGTTCTATGGGCCCTTCGCACCGCCTTCAAAACTCCCCTCGGCACAACTCCCTACAAGCTTGTTTATGGAAAAGCTTGTCACTTGCCAATCGAGTTGGAGCACAAGGCATGGTGGGCCTTAAAGGAGATGAACTTTGATATTGATATGGCCGGAGAGCTACGATTTCTCCAAATGAATGAACTTGAAGAGTTAAGACTTGATGCCTATGAGAGCTCAAAGATCTACAAGGAGCAAACAAAGAAATGGCATGATGCCAAATTGGTTGATAAAGATGTAAAAGTGGGTGACCAAGTCTTACTCTATAATTCTAGAGTCAAGTTGTTTCCGGGAAAGCTACGCTCGAGATGGTCGGGTCCCTTCAAAGTTATCGACATTTCACCACATGGAGCTTTTGAACTTTGGAGCGAAGAAGGTGGTAATTTCAAAGTCAATGGGCATCGAGTGAAAAGATATTTTGATGGCGATGAAAAAGGGACGGTGGAAGTACTCTTCCTTGGGGATCCTCTTCCCGAGGAGGAGTCTTGTTTGTAAACTCTTGTGATTTGATAGGTTTGGTGGAGTCCCTCAACAACCACCAATTTTTTGTATATAGCTTGCATATTAGGAATAGTTGTGAAGATTTGGATTTGTGTACTCGGGTATTTCGTCTTTAGGAGGAAGATTTAGGTAGGTTTGAAGCACTTGTAGTCGGGTTTGGTTTGAAACCGTATCATTGGGAATATGTTGGTTGGGTGGATATTGTTGGTGACTTGGGTTTCTTTGGGAGTTTGTTGTGATTTTGAAGGCGAAGTGAAGAAATGGAGAAGTGCTCCAGGCCGGTCGACCGGCAGCGGTGTGCCGACCGGCCCAGAGCACTCCAGTAGCAAGTTTTTGAAGATGGTGAATTGAAGTGCAGGTATTCCAGGCCGGTCGACCGGCAGCCGGGGTGCCAACCGGCCTGGAGCACATTATCATAGGAGAAGGATTTTTGGGAATTTTCGAGCTGTATTCTGTGCCGGTCGACCGGCGGCCGGTCTGACACCGGCCCAGAGCACCATTTGACTGAAATTTTGAAAGTTGAATTTTTTGAGCTGTGTTCCTGGCCGGTGGACCGGCGGCCGGTGTGCCGACCGGCCAGGAGCACCTGAACACGAGCAAAATCGAAAAAACCAAAAATCAAATTTTTTGTACTGGGTTCCAGGCCGGTCGACCGGCGGCCGGTGCCTGGACCTGCCCAGAACCCAACCCGAGACATTAAATCACTCGTGAAGCCTTAATTTTTTCTCATTGTTCTTCATTCTTCTTTCCTTCTTTCTCCTTCTTCCTTCAAAACCCACAAAAACTCCACCACAAAAACTCACAAAAACTCACAAAAACAACCCCAAAACTCAACCAATCCCACATTCAACCCACTAATTAACCCACATAATCACCCAAATTCATCCCAAAACTCAAAAACCCCATTTTTTTCCCCCAATTTTTCCCTCTTTCAATTGACTAATACGAAAATCACCATGGCTCAACAACCACCTAGGAAAAGAACAAGGGCTCAGCTTGAGGCGGAGTTGGAGGCTAGGCTCCAGCAAGTGACGGCGGGAATGGGTCCGGATAACGATTTTCCGGATATCGTCTTCGTAAGCAAAATCGCGAGAGGTAAATTTCAATGTTTAAAGCGCAGACCCCTTCCCCACTCCCGTTTTATTTGTCGGAATACTATGCGAAACCTCGGCCTTGATACGGTCACTCTTGAGCTTTTCAAAGGTTTGGGGATGGGGGAACTCTACGGTCAGCACTTCCGTACTTACCCCCGTCTTACTTGGGAGTTTTTGAGTTCGTTTAGTCATGAGAAGGATAGGAATACGGGTATGGTCAAAATGGTATCTTTTCGCCTCTTGAATATTGCCTTTAGCATTCCCCTTGAGAAATTTTGTAAGGTTTTAGGGGTCAAATTTCATAAGTCATACAAAGTCCCCGAAAACTTTAATGTGAATGATGTTTGGACTGCTATCTCGGGAATGGAATTTGCGAAGGGAACTAAGAGGCCGACAAATGCTTGTCACAATGCCCCTATTAGGTTTTGGCATAGGTTTATGGGTTGGACGTTGTTTGGAAGAGAGGAGTGTCACAAATTTAGGGCCGATGAGCTCTCGATTTTGGCGGCTTATTTGTTCGAAAAGCCGAATAAGTTTGGAGTCAACATTGGTCACCATGTCGCTATCCACTTTCAAAAAATCTCCAATGACCCATTTAGCCCGACCGGAATCCATATAGGGGGGATTGTTACCAAGATTGCCCATGTCCTATGTAGAGATGCTCTAGATGAGCGTAATTTGAGGTGTTTAGGGGGATGCTCCTTGTTGACGGAGGATTACATTTCAAAGAAGCTTGAGTGGGTAGTGAAGAGAGTTGAGGACGGGAAGACATATTGGAGGATTCGAGGGGTCAATTCTATTCCCCTCCCGAATAGTGCGGCTATGAAAGTGGTTCCTGATAGCGCGCACTATCTCCTTCCCCTTGTGGAGGAGAACCCTCCACCACCACCTGAGGAAACCCCGGAAGATCCTTTAGCTCCAATTACCGCATTTAGGCGAGATCCTACTGCCCCCGTCACTACATATAGGAGAGAGGAGCAGGGCCCCACTTCCACCACCTTGCCTTATTTGAACCCCTTCTATCATCAGCAGCAGTGGCGCCCTTGGCCCAATTCATCCCAACCCGAGGCATCCACTTCCACCACTCCCAGTTACCCACCTTTGGATCCTTCCTTGATCCAGTTCATGGCCGATATGACTTTGGCCTCCGAGGCAGCAGCTACGGAGAGAGAGGCAGCGGCTAGGGAAAGAGAGGCGGCAGCTAAGTGGCGTGAGGAGGAAGCTCGGGATAGAGCTCTTTTGTCGCAGCGGATGGACATGATGTATTATGACTTGGCTCTTGGCCAATACCTTTCTTACGATAATTGGTGTAGGGAGGGGTATAGAGTGTTGGAGCTAGTGTCCTCCAGTTAGTGCAATAACATAAATAAATCTCTGTAGGTTCACAGGGTATACTTTGTATAATAATCAGTTGATTAACGTTTATCAATAACGGTTGGCTTGCTAGATAAGTTTGACGTTATTGTCATACAGATGGCGGTGATCAACTGGTCCCTAAAAGTCACACCTATAGATGTGTTTGAGAGATGTGATTATTTGAGAAAATGATCATATTGATGCCCAATTAAATGACTAAAAGGTTAGTCAGTGTATTTGACTAAAAGGTTAGTCAATGTGATGATGAGACGATTATTTAATAATGATTAAATAAAGTTAGCTGAGACGAATTAACTGTAATTCGTAAAATTGAATATAAAAGGTTATATTTAATTATAGTATATAATGTAAGCTAATTAAACGTAAACCGTTATAATTAATTGGCAAATTATAAATATACGGATATTTATAATTAATGACGGATTATAATGTCGGTCTATGTAAAACGACGATTATAAGATATTACATTATATTGGAAGCTAAAATGACCGAAACACGGTATCCAGATACACTCGGGTTTTCGGGTCAATGGGTAGTTATTTGAGGAGACTAAATCTCCTCATATAAACTAAAAAGGAGCCGTGAGAATTGGAAGTGGAAGAGAATTCTAAAACCTAATTTCTATTCTCACACAGCCTCCATCTGCAAATTCATCACAACAGACAAAAGTTAACTGTAACTTTTGACAAAACACAAAACCTTCTCTCATTAGTGAGATCGCGTAAAAGGTTTACTTTCTAGCAAAAGGAAAGGGTATTTCTTGGAGCATCTTGGGTGCAACGATTAGGAGGATATCTACTTTGATATCTCTGTTCTTTACGCCAATTGCTAGGACCGGAGGTTGATTTCTAAATCTATATTCCTTTTGTTGTTTTCGTTTATGACTAGTATAATCAAGTTATTATTATTTCGTTATAATCCTAAAATAATTGTATTGTGGTAATACCGATTTCCCACAAGTGGTATCAGAGCATAGGCCACGAAATTGTTTTAATTTAATTTCATAAACCGAAACTGTTTATGCCGCTGTGTGTTTGACTCGATCGAGGACTTTTGTGTCTCGATCGAGCAGTTTTTGTGTGTTTTTGTCTCGATCGACTGCTTTATTTGCTCGATCGAGTTGTTTTCTAAATGTGATGGTCGATCGAGTAGTTGATGTTGCTCGATCGAGCAGTTTTGCTGAATTGTTTGGTCGATCGAGGGGTTTATTTGCTCGATCGATCAGTTTGCTCAAAAGTTTTGGTCGATCGAATGGTTTTATGCTCGATCGTGGTCCCTGTTTGTCGACTAGGAAGAATTAGTCGATCGAGAGACTTTATTGTTTAATTTCTTCTCGATCGAGTACTTTACAGAATCGTATTTCCTTTCGTATTCGTTTTCATTTAGATTTATTTTGTTATTTTTAATCTGTTAAAATAACATACAATAGATTTGTAGATGTTTTAATTTAATAAAGATTAGATTAAAATGAAAATGAAAATGATGTTGAATGAGTTTATCATTTGAAAGGATATTAATTTTTCCCTTTTTGTCGATAAGGACTGTTTTGCTTAAAAAAAAAATTTTTGCCGAAAATTTTTGATGAAAAATTTCTGTTTTTCGTGTTCTTGTTTTTGGCCTTTAATTGTACATTATTCGGATTGTGTATAATTAATGTGAATCGGTTCACATATGCTTAATATCTTACATTTTAAAGCAGTTTGAAATGTTTAGGAGAGTTCATTTTATCAGTAAAATGAATCGAGATTGTAATTGATGTGGGGAATTACAGAATTATCACATAATTATAATCTATGTTAAAGGGTGGTTTGGATAATAAAACATCGTAATAACTGTATTATGTCTTGAATGTTTTATTTTAGTTGATGCTTTTATAATGTTTTTGTGAATGTTTGAATGAATTTTTAACGTAATTTTACAATCAGTTGTAACTTAGTGTGGCCTTAGTAGATTGTGTTACCGTAATGATGGTAATATAGTCTTGGATGTATTTTGAGATCTCGAATCTTCATTATTTTTAGTTTTGGGTTTTGAAACTAGTGTGTAATAAATAGGATCATTGTAATTTTATTTGTTGTAATTTCAAAGAAGACTAAAGATGGAGATTGGAGCTCACTCCCGCTGCATGGACCAAGAAGGGTGATAAAGTCAAGCTTCGAGGGTCCAATCTGTTGGATTCCGAGTTGTATTTATTCTTTTTGGTAGGATAGGCCACACTAGGACATGTTTTTCTTTTACGTTTTTCATTCTCGTTTTTCTTTCCTTCACATGATAGATAATTGCATCATATTCCGCCTAAACCAAACCACCTGATAAAATGCATGTAAAATGATTCATATATGTTGAATATTTTAATCATGGACATACAGATGTCATTCGCTTTTAGGGCCATCACCTTAGTTAAATCATTCTCGAGTTGCTAGACATTCGTTCACTTAAAATGAATTTAAGTTAAGATGATGGGACCTTCCCCTATAAATTAAAAAAATTGAGACTAGTCTTTATAGGGAAAACTACTATGAGCCCCTTCTTCGTCGGAAGTCATAATATGACCCCTTCTACGTTGGGTAAGTAGTGAGTGTTGACCTATTTTATCTCAACCTTATAGTAAAAGTAATATCTCGTGATTATGATGGACTAAAGATAGAATTTACAGAAATTTATCGACCAGGAATTCTAAAAGTAGAATTAGCCAAGAGGTTGGCTTATCAATTTACAGAAATTGAGTCTTGGGATTATTTATATAATTCTTGAGGGAGGTCAATTGTATAAATGCACGAGTCATCGAATTAAACTGTTTTTCATTAGACTCAAATTTTAAAAACGATGAAACTTATCATATTTATTTTCTTTTTCCACAGTCATATATTCAGATATAACTGCTAATAACAAATGGCTGGCCATACTGATGACCCAATGCCAAGTGCCACGCTCGGACGTGAGTCCTGGCGTAAAGATGTTCATGGACACTATGAATCAGTCAACGCGACTGAAGAATAACGGGTCCAACTTTGCGGACTGGGAGCTGCCTTA
>JAIUZE010011281.1:0-25394 GCA_022085475.1 Heliosperma pusillum | reverse complement strand
ATATAGATGTGATTTTGAAGAATTTTACCGACGTTGTCACAACCGTCTTTCTTGTCTTTCAAGTACTTGGGGCAATTGCGTTTCCAATGCCCTTTGCCATTACAATAATAGCAATCCGCCTCCGCGTGTTTGTTGACTTTGGGCTTGGCCTTATAAAAGACCTTGGCTTTTCCCTTGCCGGATTTCTTGAAAAGAGTCTTACCCTTTCCCTTGTCCTTCCTCACCCCAAGGTTCATGTTCTTCATTTTCATGGAAAGAACATCCTTGGGTTCACTCCCACTAGCCTCCATGTCTCTCTCAGCTTGGGTGACGAGTGCATGGAGTTCATGGAAACTCTTGTCCATGCCATTCATGTTATAGTTCACCCTAAATTGGGTGAACTTAGGTGAGAGTGAATGAAGGATCTTACCCACCACCAAATTCTTCGGAATTTTGCACCCTAGACGCTCTAAGGTGTCCGCGTGCTCAACCATCTTGAGCACGTGTGGGCCAACTTTTTGGCCTCTTTGAAGCTTAGTGTCAAAGAATTTCGTAATTGCCTCATATTGGAGAATTTGAGGGGCTTGCGAAAACATCGAAGTGATCCTCGTGAATATCGCATATGCATTGAGAGAGATCAATTGGAGTAGAGTTTGGGTGAGATTGACCAAATCAAGACATTCTTGACGTCATTAGCAACCTTCAAATAAAGGTCATATTCGGCCCGAACTACCGCGGACGATCTAGGCGCGGGTTCGGTGGGGGGCTCTTCAACCAAGTAGCGAAGCACGTTATCGGATAACGCGGCGCTCTTGATCGTTGACTCCCATTCAACGAAGTTACTTCCGTCATCTTTAAGGACACACTTGTCCATGACGGACCTCAACCATGAGTCTCTACCCAAGTTTGCAACGTTTGATGATGTTGACATTATGGGATAATGGTAACTACAACAAAAAGAAATATATAAACATTCATTGTTAATTTACTTGAAAAAACATTTTAACAAGTTTAGCATTCATATAATGACCTCTCACTAAATTATATAAATGATTCCAAGACCCATTTTTATTTAAAAATAGTCATCGCATGCTATCTTTATTTAGAAATGGTAAGTCGTTATTTGACTAATTCTACCCTTAGAACTCTTGGTTGACGGATTTCAACTAAATCCATCTCCTAGTCCCAAGATAACGCTTATCTCGTTGAGTCCAATCCAATTTTAGCTTGTGATCGTATCACCCTACTTACCCGAGGTAAAAAGAGACCCACGAGCGTGGTAGCCCTAATGAACACGGGATTCATAGGTGTTATTAATTGGTAAGGCTAATCTCAATTTTTTTTTAAACATGTGAGAGATCTTGTCAATTTAGTTATTAATTCCTATAAGTGAACTAAGTCGGTGAATTGTGAATAACGTTGAATTGACAATAACGGTAAATAAACTGCATGTGTGACGATTTTGGCATGAGCGGAAATAAAGCAAGCAATCAAGCAACTATAAAATCCTAGTATGGCCACCTAGCTAATCAAAATTAACTAGATAGTTACAAATTCGGAAACCAACTCCTTGGTCCCTTGCCTCTTCACTTGGAACACCTTCCAAAATGGCACCGTCTTGAGGGAGTCACCGGTCTTCATAAAAATAAGTACAAATATACAAATATACAAAATTCCTATTATAAATTTATTCTATAAAATAAAATTATTAAATTATACAAACCGGCGATACGAGATCGCAATAAAATTACAACCAAACCGTTATTCCCTTACATTACGGGTAATAACGATTAAAAACAACTAGGCCATACTAGGTACAAAATTTGCATAAATTATTAAATAAATGACATTCATTCATTCAACCATAAATTAAATAAATTGCTGCAAAAATTCATGCCAAAATCGTCCTAAATTCATTCATGCTCATTGTTGCTCGATTTTTCCGGGATTTATTGATTTTTAACCATTAAAAATCACTATCAACATTTAAATCGCATTTAAATTCAAACTAATTAACTAAACTGATTTAGAACTCAAAATTAGTTACTACTAATTTTGTTGGTCATTAATTAGATTGATTTGATTTTATTTGCTAAATATTACGGTTTAATCATAACAATTATGAAATAAAACCAAAATAAAATATAAACATCATAAAATTTGAAACCAAAAATTTTGTACATTCTGGAAAATTTCCAGGAACTATAAAAATAAAAAACATTTGCTCAAAAAATTTAAATTAATTTTATGAACAAATAGCTTTGTATTTAATGGTTTTATCAAATAAAACATTAGATATAGTAAAACAGTGAAACAAATTATGAAATTTCACCAAGAGTATCAAAATCAGAATGTAAAATGTACAAAAAATTTTCAAGACCAGAAATGGACGTTTCAATTTTATGAACATTATAATCTCATATTATCGACTTTTATCGTATAAAAATCAATGAACATGCAATACATAAGTAAAATTCACGAAATTTTACATACAATATGTAAGAAATGCATGTGAGATCATATTAAAATTTCATGACCAGAATCAACATGAAACTATTTTTAGTTAACTTTTAACTCATAAAAAGCATGTTAACTTGGTTTAAACGCCAAAAATCAAAACAAATAGCAAATTAATCCCTAAAATCACGAAATTTAACCACAAACATTTTGAGGTCAGTAGGTATACATGCACCAAAAAAATTCGTCAGAATCGTATTTTAACTCAAAATCTTTGATTTATTAGTTATCTTATAACATTAATAAAAATGTCCAAAATGAACATGCATGCTACAAGCTAGCTCTGATACCAATTGAAAGTCCATAGACCTTAATTAGACTCCTCTAATTATTTACTAAATTACTTTTTTAATTTAGTTTATAATGATCTATGTAACATGCATGCAAATATAAAGACATTTATATAAGAGAAGAAATTTCCTCACATTGATGTGGAAAATATAAGGGCACAACAAGAACTCCTTCTTGTTGATCTTGAGCTACAAATATGGTTGAACACAAATAATCTCCACGGTAGAAGATCTCCTCTAAGTTGCACCAAGATTAACCCAAATAATCTACCCTTATTATTAACTAGATAATAAGATAGATATTATTCTACTAATATTATGACTATATTACTACACTAGTAATACTTAGTAAATATTAGTATTTGAGAGTTTATAGTGAGAAGAAGAGGTTTAGAGAGAAGTATGACAATTGCACAAAATCAAGTAAGTAAAAAATGAACACAAATGCCCATTTTAAAGGCCATTTGGCCGGATGATTTAGTCCACATTTGGACTATTTTTTGTTCAATTTTGGTCACATGCATTAGAGTGGAGTGTTGTAGAAAGGATGATGATTATATTCAACTTGTTATGTCGCCTTCAAAAGGTAACTAAGGAGTGTAAACATGAACAAAAATCATCACCCTTGTAACTACTTCAAAACCGGCCCTCTTGGCCTAGTTAGGTCCATTTTGATTTTTTGATATTTGTCTCACAAATACTTATTGATCATATGGTTAATTATCTTGTATAATTAAGTGTTAATTTGATCATATAACAATTATATGGCTCAATTAAATAAATAATATGTACTTAACATTTTAAGTAATATTTTACCATTATATCAATATATAATGGGTCCCACAATGCTTAGTTAATTTGTTTTACAACTCCTTGTAAATATAATTAACTAATTACCTCTATCTCAAAACCTCAACTAATTTAGTAATTTAACGATTAATTACTAAGTTAAATCTTATTTAATCGTATTAAAATAAGATATAAATTTATTAGTCAAGTATCGCATAATTGAAAAATAAGCTTAATCGAATTTGAGTTCTTAACTCATTTTCTAATAATTAACTCTCGTACATATCGAATATATGTAATGTACTAATTAACTGTATCGTATACAAATAATTAGTTACTATTTGGAGTTCATCCTTTAGGTGTGACCGAAAGGGAGCAGTTGATCACCGCCGTCAAACGACAATAACGTCAAACTCTAGTCAGCCAACCGTTATTGATTTACGTTAATCAACTGACTAATCATATATATAGTCAATAAATATCCCAATAATATTCCATAATAAGATTTATTATGTGGCGCACTTTTGTGGAGGACACCTACTCCAACAAAATGGTGTGGCCGAAAGGAGAAATCGAACTTTATTATTTTTGGGGTTTCGCTATCTTATCTGCAATATTCTCACTAAATCAAAGCCCGACTAAAGCAGCCAACAAGACTCCATATGAGATATGGACTGGTATAGTCTCTTATTTGTCGTTCATGAGAATTTGGGGATGTAAGGCATTTGTTAAGAATAAATCTAACGATAAACTCGCACCCAAATCCGACAAATGTCTATTTGTAGGATATCCAAAGGAAACACGTGGTTATTACTTCTACAATAAACACAAGGACAAAGTGTTTGTGTCTCGTGATGCAGTATTTTTAGAAAACGATTTTATTTCTAAAGACAGAGTGGGAGAAAATTTGAACTTGTCAAAGTCCAAGAGCCACAAACCGAAAAGGAGGTAGAGGAAAACGAGGAAAATGTTCCCTCTTCTTCTAATGCTGTCATAATTCCTTCGGAACCTCGGAGGTCAAGGAGAATTAGTCATCAACCTGATAGATACCTTGGTATTATAGAGGAAGGTGGTGACTACAATGTGTTAGTTTTTGAAAGTAACGAACCTACTACCTACAAATCGGCCATTTCTAGTCCCGACTCAAAGCTATGGCTAGGAGCCATGCAATCCAAAATGGATTCTATGTACGACAATCAAGTATGGGACTTGGTTGATTTACCTAAGGAGGTAAGACCTCTTCAGTGTAAGTGGATCTATAAGATCATAAGCGGCATAGATGAACATAATGATGTTTACAAAACTAGATTGGTGGCAAAAGGTTTCACCCAAGTTCATGGTCTTTACTATGACGAAACCTTCGCCCCAATCGCCATGCTTCGGTCCATAAGGATTATCTTCGCGGTTGCCGCATTTCATAATTATAAGATTTGGCAAATGGATGTCAAAATCGCCTTCTTGAATGGGATTCCAGAAGAGGAAGTGTACATAACACAATGTAACACCCGCAAATGTACCCAATTTTATTTTAATAATATTATATTATTGTTAATTAGCTTAATATTAGACTTAATTTTAGACTTAATTTATATCTTAGTTTTCCATGTCTAATTTGACAAATCCTAGTCCATATTTGGGCTCTATTCGGAATTTTAGGTGAGTCGGACTTCATGACTCGCTTTGGGCCTTATTCTAAATCTCTACTCACCTTTTCGCCCAAGTTTTCCTCACTTATCACTCCAATTTTTCAGCAACATTCCTTCATCTCCCTCACCCAAACAAACACACTAAAACCCTACCTCCATTGTTGAGACACCAAAAACCTTCAAACACTTACAATATCATATCTCCCTCATTTTCTATCCAATTTCACTAATTTTTAGCCTATTCTTCCTATTTTCTTCTTCTCTTTCTAATAAAGTAATAAAAGTCTCGTCTTTATCATTTTTATTTTTCTCATCTTTTTCTCAAGGCGAACTATTCATCTTTTTGTCCGAGATCCGGACCGGAGCTATCTTCTGAAAGTCCATAGACCTTAATTAGACTCCTCTAATTAGTTACTAAATTACTTGTTAATTTAGTATTTAATGATCTATGTAACATGCATGCAAAGACATTATATAAAAGAAGAAATTTCCTCACATTGAAATGGAAATAAAAAAGGGCACAATTAGAACTCCTTCTTATTGATCTTGAGCTATAATCAAGGATGATCCTAGAACAATCTTCAAAGTAGAATACCTCCTTTAAGTTGCACCAAGATGAAACCAAAAGATCTAGCCTTATTATTAACTAGGTAATAAGATAGATATAATACTACTAATATTAGAATATATTACTACTCTAGTAATACTTAGTAAATATTAGTATTATAAGAGTTTAGTGAGAAGATGAGTTTTTAGAGAGATGTACGAGAAATAAGTAAGAATGAATTAAGAAGAAAATGAACAACAATTGGCCTTTTATAGGCACATATGACCGGCCTCTTCATGCAAATGTAGGGTGATTTTCTTCTTATTTAATTCTCATGCAAGGTGGTGAAGTGTAGTGTTGATTGAAATGATTTTGATATACTATTCATGTCATAATCACTTGGTAACTTGTGAGCATGAACAAGCGCAACAATCATCACCCTCTGTGGGAAATATCGGTATATTTCAACATGAAATTTAAGGATTATAACGAAATTATAATATATGAAATACGAGTCATAAACGAACAGCATAAAGATTAGAATCAACCTTTGGTCCTAGTAAAATGGCCTAAGAACAAATATCGAGATCGATATTCTCCTAATCGTTGCACCCAAGATGTTCTAAGAAAGGCCTTTTCTTGTGCTAGAATGAACAAAAAATTACTTCTAATTTTGTGAAAGTAATTGTATGATGACCATGTAGAGAAGAAGAGTTTATATACAACTCTTTTTTTTCTCTATTGTAGCCGTGCAAATAGTAGTAGGGTAGAAGGAGGAGTCTTCACTCTTCTTCTTCTACTTGTTTTAGGAAATGGAGTCCAGATAGGATTCTTCCTTTATTTATTTATTTAATGTATAATATGTGTATGTATTATTATAGTCATTTATGTTGTCACATATTAATAAGTCCATACAACATTTTGTAGTCGATTTATTAATACCGGTCTGACATCATTTATTATGACAATATCGTATAATATATACGTCAACTATAAATATCATATATTTATAATTTTCTAATTAAATATAACAGTTTATATTTAATTACGAATTAACATTTAATTCGTTTAAGCTTACATTATTTAATCGTATTAAATAATTACATTATATACATCAATTAGATATAACAGTTTATATTCAATTACGAATTAACATTTAATTCGTCTCAGCTAGTATTATTTAATCGTATTAAATAATCGTATCATCATTACATTGACTAACCTTTTCGTCATATACATCGACTAACCTTTTAGTCATATAAGGCATCAATATGATTATATTTTTCATATAATCATATCTCTCAAACACATCCTTTAGGTGTGACTTTTAGGGACCAGTTGATCACCGCCATTAAAATGACAATAACGGCAAACTTCTAGCAAGCCAACCGTTATCGATAAACGTTAATCAACTGATAAGAATACTAAGTATACCATGTGAACCTGTAAGAGATTTATACACGTTATCACACTAACTGTGGAGGACACTAGCTCCAACAATCTCCCACTTGTCCTTACAAGTGTATGTGCGATAAACGATTCTCATATCCAAAATTTCTCCCACTCAATGTAAAACAATTTGCAAAGTTCGTATTCACAAAGGTCGTATTTTACAAGTGATCAATATCAAGAGTGGTTTTCCCGACTAGAGAGTAACCTAACTGATAAACGAATCATTATTCGAGCATGGCCATGCATTTCAGTTACAACTCCTCGATTGGCCCTGAGAAATAACAAAACCTGATAAAGGTTGGATATTTTCTTCAACTCGAATCCTGCAGATACAAGCACAGTATGAAATGACCCAGTAAAAATCTGTTTAGCCTCCTGTTACGGTCGACCATGAGAAAGAAACCAATGTCACCCAAAAACTGCCTTAATCTCAAGAGACAGTAGATAGTCAAAAGAATCGACTCTAGGAACACTATGGACGTCCAATCCACGACCTGGCACCGAATGTTCTTAAACATTTAGGACTCCATAACGTTGTCACGAAGTCCTACGAGGTATCTTTATAACTCGTATCTGTGATCGATCAGTCAACCGTTTGACTTATGGCTCGTTGAACCCACCATCAATCAACTTCACAATATAACTTCCAGAGTTATCAGCTCATGTGGCGATTACGGACCAAAACAAATATAATGTAATTCAGTTCACTTTGTGGCGTTCAATGTTGTCGTACAATCCACATGAAAAACAAAATATGAATCAATACGATGATGTTATAAATAGTATATGAAAAAGAGACATTTATCTAATCCATATAAACAGCTACTACAACTTAGGAACACGTTTAATTCCCATGGAAATAATGTGCCCTTCATGCTTATCATATTTTAACGGTTTAGTGAGAGGGTCCGGGATGTTGTCATCCGAAGCAATCTTGTCTATCACTATCTCCTTTTGCTCCACGTAATCTCGGATCATGTGAGCCTTCCGAAGTACATGTCTAGACTTGTTGCTAGACTTGGGCTCCTTAGCTTTGAAGATGACAACTCTATTATCACAATAGATGGTGATTGGGTCATTCGAACTAGGAACTACGGTTAGTCCTTATAAGAACTGACGCATCCATATAGCTTCCTTTGAAGCTTCCGAAGCGCATAGTACTCGGACTCAGTTGTAGAATCTGCTATAACACTTTGTTTTGAACTTTTCCAACTGACTGCAGCGCCATTAAGAGTAAAGACGAATCCAGACTGAGATTTCGAGTCATCTCGATCCGTTTGGAAGCTAGCATCCGCGTAACCGATTGCGCATAGCTTAGTATATCCTCCATAAGTCAATACCCAATCCTTAGTCCTTCGTAAGTACTTAAGGATGTTTTTAACAGCCATCCAGTGTGTTTCACCTGGATTGCCTTGGTACCGACTCGTCATACTCAATGCATATGCCACGTCTGGACGTGTGCATATCATGGCATACATGATCGATCTTATGGCTGATGCATAAGGAACACGACTCATGCGCTCGACCTCTTCCGATGTCTTGGGTGCCTGAGTTTTACTCAAATGCATCCCAGAAGTCATTGGAAGGTACCCCTTCTTGGAGTTGGTCATGCTGAACCTTTCAAGAATCTTATCTATATAAGACTCCTGACTGAGTGATAACATCCGTTCGTGATCTATCTCTATAGATACGGATCCCCAATATGCGTTGTGCCTCACCCAGATCTTTCATCTGGAAATGGTTCTTTAACCATACTTTTACCGAAGATAAGAGAGGAATGTCATTCCCAATCAAGAGTATGTCATCGACATACAATATCAAGAAGACAATCTTACTCCCACTCGACTTGACATACAAGCATGGTTCCTCGACCGATCGAGTGAAACCATTCTCTTTTATCACCTGGTCGAAACGATGATTCCAATTCCGAGAAGCTTGCTTAAGTCCATAAATGGAACGCTTAAGCATGCACACTTTCTTAGGATTTTTAGGATCAATGAAACCTTCAGGTTGTACCATGTACAATTCCTCCTCCAAATAACCGTTTAAGAAGGCGGTTTTCACATTCATCTGCCAAATTTCATAGTCATGAAAAGCGGCAATCGCTAAGATTATCCGAATGGAACGCAGCATAACTACGGGTGCAAAATTTCATCATAATGCAATCCTTGCACTTGAGTGAAACCTTTTGCCACTAGTCGTGCCTTATAGGTGTCTGGTTGTCCTTCTACAGAATGCTTTATCTTATAAAGCCATTTGCACTGAAGAGGTCGTACCTTATCAGGAAAATCAATCAGATCCCATACGTCATTCTCATACATGGAGTCCATCTCGGATTGCATGGCTTCAAGCCATAGCTTAGAGTCGGAACAGGTCATGGCACCTTTATAGGTAGCGGGTTCGTTACTCTCTAGGAGTAAAATGTCATCTCTATCATTCTCCTCGACCATACCAATGTATCTGTCTGGAGGAATGGAGACTCTACCCGACCTCCTAGGTTCCTGAGGAATATTAACCGTAGCAGAAGTTGAAGGAACATCTTCCTCCATCGGTTGCTCGGTTGTTGGTTCTTGAATCTCCGACAGATCGAAGGTTCTATTACTTGACTTGTTCTCGAGAAACTCTATCTCTAAGAACTTCGCACTAGTCGCAACAAAAACTCGATGTTCGGTAGGCGAATATAAGTAATGACCAAACATTCCTTTTGGATAACCAATAAAGTATGTCTTGACCGATCGCGGGCCGAGCTTATCCTCGTGCCTCCACTTGACATAAGCCTCGCAGCCCCAAACCCGAATAAAGGACAAGTTAGGGACCGTTCCCTTCCATATCTCATATGGAGTCTTGTCTACCGCTTTAGACGGACTTCGGTTAACTATAAGAGCAGCTGACAAAAGAGCAAAACCCCATAGTGAATCACGTACTACCGTGTGACTCATCATGGATCGAACCATATCAAGTAATGTTCGATTTCTTCGTTCGGACACACCATTTAATTGAGGTGTTCCAGGTGGAGTTAACTGTAACACTATGCCACAGTCTTTAAGGTGTTGATCAAACTCGTTTGAAAGATATTCGCCACCACGATCTGATCGAAGTGCTTTAATCTTTATTTCCAGTTGGTTCTCAACCTTATTCTTGAATTCCTTGAACTTTTCAAAGGACTCTCTTTTATGCTTCATTAAGTAGACATATCCGTATCTACTCAAATCATCTGTGAAAGTGATAAAATATCTATAGCCGTCTTTTGCGTTTATTGACATAGGTCCACATACATCAGTATGTATGAGTCCTAATAGGTCACTAGCACGCATTCCAACACCTTTGAAGGAAATTCGAGTCATTTTGCCGATAAGACATGATTTACACGTGCCAAATGATTCGTAATCAAATGGGGAGATAGTCCCATTCTCAATGAGCTTCTTTACACGTTTTTCATTTATGTGTCCCATACGACAATGCCATAGATAA
Organism: Heliosperma pusillum; assembly: GCA_022085475.1. Lineage (NCBI taxonomy): Eukaryota > Viridiplantae > Streptophyta > Magnoliopsida > Caryophyllales > Caryophyllaceae > Heliosperma > Heliosperma pusillum. The sequence continues at coordinate 14,703 of JAIUZE010011281.1, read as the reverse complement.
GTTTGATCTTTGTCACCAACCTTTACTTTCTTATTATTCACATGTAATATGTCTGTGGCTTGATCTAAGATATAAATGCCATTCATGGAAACTACTTTGCCACAAATCATTTCATTCAAAGAGAAAATACAGCTATTGTCTTTTATTGAAAATGAAAAACCGTCTTTATCAAGCACGGTAACAGATATAATGTTCTTAGATAAACTGGGTACATAGTAACAGTTATATAAATACAACTCAAATCTACTCGGGAGTTGGATTACGTATGTTCCCATTGAGACTGCAGCAACTTTTGCTCCATTCCCGACTCGCAGGTCCACATCACCCTTTGCGATAGGTGTGATGTTTTTAGGCCCTGCAAATGATTACACAGATGAGAACCACAACCAGTATCAAGTACCCAAGTTCCGAAACTTGCATGGTTAATCTCAATCATATGAATATAAGATGACATACCAACAGGAGTGAGGCGTGCTTTTATGTCCTCACGGTACACGGTACAGTTCCTCCTCCAATGCCCAATCTTGTGTCAACGGTGGCACTCAATGTCACTGTCCTTGCTCTTTGCCTTGCCTTGTGAGCTACTAGTCTCACCAGGCCCACTCTTACCCTTTCCTGACTTCTTAAACTTTGGCTTCCCTACATTTAGGTTGCCATAAGCCTTGCCCTTACCTTTGTTCTTGTTGGAAATCATGAGAACATTTTGCTTCATGCTCCCACTCAAATTCATATCCTTCTCGGTCTATACGAGAAGTGAGTGTAGCTCATGAAGACTTTCTTCATGTCATTCATGTAGTAATTTGCCCTGAAAAGAGCAAAACCATCATGAAGTGAATGAAGCACACGGTCTATGACTATGCTCTCACTGATTTTGCAATCAAATGCCTCCAGTTTCTCGACATTCTCAATCATATCAAGAATGTGTGGGCTAACCGGTTGGCCCTTCTGAAGTTTCGCCTCAAAGAAGCGACAGGTATGCTCATATGTAACGATTCTCGGTGCTTTTGAAAATTCTTTAGTGAGCGTGGTGAAAATCTTATTTGCACCTTGGGCAATGAAGCGTCTTTGCAAATTGGGTTCCATTGCAAAGATGAGTACGTTCTTTATCGCACCCGCTTCCATAACGAAGTCACTATAAGCAAATGACTCGTTAGCTCTAGCATCGGGGCCTGGGTTTGGCGGTATTGGCTCAGTCAAGTACTGGAGCTTGCCGTCAGCAATGGCTGCATTCCGTAATGTCGCCTCCCAGTCCGCAAAGTTGGACCCGTCATTCTTCAGTCGCGTGGAATGATTCATGTGGTCCATGAAAGTTTTAAGCCAGGACTCGCGTGCAAGTGTGGCACTTGGCATAGGGACATCATTATGGCCAGCCATTTGTTATAGCAGTATTATTAATATAAAACGATTTCTACACTGCGAAAAAGAAGAAAAACCATAATAAGCATACTCATCGATATGAATTAAGTCTAGTGCAATACTTGTTTAATGAGAAGACTCAAGCATTTATACAATTGACCTCCCTCAAGAATTATATAAATGATCCCAAGACTCAATTATCTGTAAATTGATAAGCCAACCTCTTGGCTAATTCTACCTTTAGAATTCTTGGTCGATAAAATTTTATCTATAGTCCATCATAATCACGAGAAACTCTTCGGATTATAATGTTGAGGTAAAATAAGTCAACACATACTACTTACCCAACGTAGAAGGGGTCATATGGAGAGTAAGGTCCTATATGCCTACCGACGAAAAAGGGATTCATAGTAGTTTGGCCTATAAAGACTAGTCTCAATTTTAGGTTTTAGAGGAAGATCCCATCAACTTTAATTTTAATTCATTTTAAGTGAACGAATATCTAGCATGCGAGAATGAATAAACTAAGATGATGACTTAAAATCCGCGTGACATCTTTATGTCTATGATAACTAACATCCAAACTATATGAGTCAATTTTCATGCATTTTAGTAGTAGGTGGTTTGGTTTAGGCGGAATATGATGCACTAACTATCATGTGATGATAAACAACATGAACGAAAAATACGTAAAATTACAAAGTCCTAGTGTGGTCTATCTACCAAAATGAACAAAATACAACTTTGGAATCCATCCAATTGGACCCGAAAAGCTTGTCTTGATGTTCCATCTTGGTCCATGTAGCAGGAGTGAGCAATCCGATCTCCATCTTTTGTCTTCTTAAATTACATTTAATAAATTACAAAATATAAACCTATTTACATTCTAATTTTAAAAAAATATAATTACAAAGAAAACAAAAGGAGATTCGAGATCTCAAAATTACATCAAGATCATGTTTCCATCATTACGAAAACATAATCAACTAAGGCCATACTAGGTAATACAAGTTACAACCAATTGTAAAAATACGTAAATAAACCATTCAACAAATCATTCAACAAAATAAAATGCATCAACAATAAATTAGTCATTCAAGACATAATTCCTTAATTATGTAGAGTAATTTATCCAAACCACCTAATTTTAAAATGATCAAAATTATGTGACAATTCCTTAATTACTCACAATAATTTCAATCAAACATAATCTAATTTTAATTCATATTATCGTATAATATGAATTAATCCAACATTATTTTAAACCGTTTTAAAATAATTGGGTATCCAATAATTGTGAACTTTTTCACAACAACAATCATACATTATCAATATAATGCATAAACAAAAATATTTGGCCAATTTAAAAAAAAAACAAAAAAAACCGATTTTTTTTTTCAACAGCTACGGCCTGTTTTTTTTTCTTTTTTACAAATTAAACATATAATTTGATGTTGCTAATATTACAAGATCGGTACAATTATCAACATTCAATCATTATTAAACATTGATTCAAACTAGATGATTCAATTTAACAAATTAAAATGAATATCTAAATCCTGATTAAATTGATTATCTTAATATTCAACTAATCATAATTGATTTGAACATCATTAAAATTAATGAATCATGATGCAAAACAAACAATTTGTCATCATGTATACCGAAAATATATAGCACAAACAAATGTTCATTAACATTAAAAAAAAAAAAAAAAATCAGCCGAAAAAAAACAGCCGAAATATTTACAAAAAAAAATTTCTGAAAAATTTTAATTTAATATATATCATCATTTATGAAAAATCATATAAAATAATTTCGTAGCCTTGGCTCTGATACCACTTGTGGGAAATATCGGTATATTTCAACATGAAATTTAAGGATTATTACGAAATTATAATATATGAAATACGAGTCATAAACGAAAAGCATAAAGATTAGAATCAACCTTTGGTCCTAGCAATATGGCCTAAGAACAAATATCGAGATCGATATTCTCCTAATCGTTGCACCCAAGATGTTCTGAGAAAGGCCTTTTCTTGTGCTAGAATGAACAAAAAATTACTTCTAATTTTGTGAAAGTAATTGTATGATGATCATGTAGAGAAGAAGAGTTTATATACAACTCTTTTTGTTTCTCTATTGTAGCCGTGCAAATAGTAGTAGGGTAGAAGGAGGAGTCTTCCCTCTTCTTCTTCTACTTGTTTTAGAAAGTGGAGTCCAGATAGGAGTCTTCCTTTATTTATTTATTTAATGTATAATATGTGTATGTATTATTATTGTCATTTATGTTGTCACATATTAATAAGTCCATACAACATTTTGTAGTCGATTTATTAATACCGGTTTTGACATCATTTATTATGACAATATCTCATAATATATACGTCAACTATAAATATCGTATATTTATAATTTGCTAATTAAATATAACAGTTTATATTTAATTACGAATTAACATTTAATTCGTTTAAACTTACATTACTTAATCGTATTAAATAATTACATTATATACATCAATTAGATATAACAGTTTATATTCAATTACGAATTAACATTTAATTCATCTCAGCTAGTATTATTTAATCGTATTAAATAATCGTATCATCATTACATTGACTAACCTTTTAGTCATATACATCGACTAACCTTTTAATAATATAAGGCATCAATATGATTATATTATTCATATAATCATATCTCTCAAATACATCCTTTAGGTGTGACTTTTAGGGACCAGTTGATCACCGCCATTAAAATGACAATAACGTCAAACTTCTAGCAAGCCAACCGTTATCGATAAACGTTAATAAACCGATAAGAATACTAAGTATACCCTGTGAACCTGTAAGAGATTTATACACGTTATCACACTAACTGTGGAGGACACTAGCTCCAACACCCTCCACTACTACTATGACTGGCCACGTGTGGCCTTTTATGGTCCATTTTGATTTTTGATATTTGTCCCACAAATACTTATTAATCATATGTTTAGTTATCTTATATAATTAAGTATTAATTTGATCATATATAGAACAATTATATGACACAAATTAATAAACAATATGTACTTAACATTTAAGTGATATTTTACCATTATATCAATATATAATGGGTTCCACAATGCTTAGTGAATTTATTTTACAATTCCATGTAGATATAATTAACTAAATACCTCTACCTCAAAATATATGTAAAACCTCAACTAATTTAGTAAATTAACAATTCATTACTAAGTTAGATCTTATTTAATCATATTAAAATAAGATATAAATTTATTAGTCAATTATTGCATAATTGAAAAATAAACTTAATCGAATTTGAGTTCTTAACTCAATTTCTAACAATTAACTCTCCTACATATCAAATATATGAAATGGACTAATCAACTGTATCATATACAAATAATTAGTTACTATTTGGGTTTCATCCTATAGGTGTGACCGAAAGGGATCAGTTGATCACCGCCGTCATACGACAATAACGTCAAACTCTAGTCAGCCAAGCGTTATTGATTTACGTTAATCAACTGACTTATCCTATATATATATAATCAATAAATATCCCAATTCTATTCCTTAATGAGATTTATTATGTGGCGCACTATTGTGGAGGATACCTACTCCAACAATCTCCCACTTGTCTGACACAAGTGTGCGTCACCAATTCTGTTGTCTCTTTATCACATCTCCCACTCAACGCAAGGTGTCTTTCAGATCGCACTTGCGATTGATTATATCTAGAGTGGTTTTCTCGATATGGAGATTAACTGTCTGACCGAAAAATCTACCATAAATCACTTTCCGAGCGTGGCCACGCATTTATAGCAACTACTCCTCGAGTGGCCTGAAGATGTTTGTACCCAACGTGGGTGGACAATTCTTGTTGACTCATCTACTCTGTATGATGCAGATCACCATGATCCAGAAGATGTCCAACGACCTCCTTTCACGGCACGACCTAGAACACCAACCAAAACCAATCGAAAACTGCAACGACTCAGATAGACGGTCGTCAGTCAAAAGAATCGACTCATATGAATAAGATAGAGGACCCTGCCACGACCAGGCATCAATTAATTGATTTAAGGGTCTCTACAAAGGTCAGTGTCCGACAGAGTCTCATACAGTCTGTCTATGTAATCGACCAGTCATCTCCATGACCCCATGGTGCTGAACCAACCATCGATCGACTTACAATCTAGTCACTTGGAGACGTCACCTCATTGAGTGACTAGGGACAAAATACTAAGTTCGTGCTATTCACTTGAATAAGGTCCAACATTGTCTTACAATCTATTCGGATAAACAAAGTATGAAATTTAGTCAAACTAAATAAAAGAGTTTATAATAAAACTCGAACAATGAATGCAATTATCATATATGAAATAATTAATACAACATTCAATTATTACATATTACATTATCTAAAGAAATTCTGGTACACGTCTCAATCCCATTGTGACGACATGATGACCATCATGCTTAGCCTTTGATAAAGGCTTGGTTAAAGGATCAGCAATCTTATCATCTGTCCCAACCTTACAAATGTCTATTTCCTTTCTATCCACGTAATATTTAATTACATGATATTTCCTAAGTACATGTCTAGACTTATTACTAGACTGGGGATCTTTTGCTTGAAAGATAGCCCCACTGTTATCACAATAAATCGTGATAGGATCTTTGGCAGTAGGGACTACTGCTAGTCCTTCCAAAAATTGCAGAATCCACACAGCTTCCTTTGCAGCTTCAGACGCTGCAAGGTACTCTGCTTCTATTGTAGAATCCGCTGTAACGCTTTGCTTGAAACTCTTCCAGCAAACAGCTCCTCCATTCATCATATAAACATAGCCGGATTGGGATTTCATATCATCCCTATCTGTCTGGAAACTGGCGTCTGTGTAACCCTTTACACGCAACTCAGTCTCACCTCCAAACACTAAGAACGAATCCTTGGTCCTTCTTAAGTACTTAAGGATGTTCTTTACGGCTATCCAGTGACTCTCACCTGGATTGGCTTGGTAACGACTTGTCATGCTCAAAGCATATGCAACATCGGGACAAGTGCACATCATAGCATACATGATTTATCCAACAGTAGATGCGTAAGGAATCAATTTCATGCGTTTAATCTCCTCAGGTTTGGTAGGGCACTCTGACTTGCTCAAGGTGATACCACTACCCATAGGAAGAAAGCCTCTCTTAGAGTCTTTCATGTTGAACCGATCAAGAATTTTATCAATATAAGTTTCTTGACTTAATGCTAGTATCCTTCTAGATCTATCCCTATAGATCCGGATACCTAAGATACGCTGGGCCTCTCCTAAGTCTTTCATTTGGAAATGAATCCCAAGCCACTCCTTCACAGAAGTGAGCATTGGAATATCATTCCCAATGAGTAGTATGTCATCTACATACAAGACTATAAAAGTTACTTTAGTCCCACTAAACTTTATGTATGAACATGGTTCCTCGACACTTCGAGTGAAACCATTTTGTTTAATTACATGATCGAAACGATGATTCCAACTCCTGGATGCTTGTTTAAGACCATAGATGGATCTCTTAAGTTTGCATACCTTCTTAGGATTTGATGGATCCACAAAACCTTCTGGTTGTGTCATGTACACTTCCTCTTCTAGAATCCTATTCAAGAAGGCGGTTTTGACATCTATTTGCCAAATCTCATATTTATGAAATGCGGCAACCGCTAAGATAATCCTTATGGATCAAAGCATGGCAACTGGGGCGAAGATTTCGTCATAGTGAAGACCATGAACTTGGGTGAAACCTTTTGCCACCAATCTAGATTTGTAAACATCATTATGTTTATCTATGCCGCTTTTGATCTTATTGATCCACTTACACTGAAGAGGTCTTACCTCCTTAGGTAAATCAACCAAGTCCCATACTTGATTGTCGTACATAGAATCCATTTCGGATCGCATGGCTCCTAGCCATAGTTTTGAGTCGGGACTAGAAATGGCTTCTTTGTAGGTAGTAGGTTCATTACTTTCAAAAAGTAACACATTATAGTCACCACCTTCCTCTATAATACCAAGGTATCTATCAGGTTGATGACTAATTCTGCTTGACCTCCTAGGTTCCGAAGGAATTATGACCCTAGGTTCCGAAGGAATTATGACCGTGTCAGACGAAGAGGGAACGTTTTCCTCGTTTTCCTCTACGTCCTTTTCGGTTTATGGCTCTTGGACTTCATCAAGTGCAAATTTTCTCCCACTCTGTCTTTTAGAAATAAAATCATTTTCTAAAAAGACTGCATCACGAGACACAAACACTTTGTCCTCGTGTTTATTGTAGACGTAATAACCACGTGTTTCCCTTGGATATCCTACAAATAGACATTTGTCGGATTTGGGTGCGAGTTTATCGTCAGACTTATTCTTAATAAACGCCTCGCATCCCCAAATTCTCATGAACGACAAATAAGGCACTTTCCCTGTCCATATCTCATATGGAGTCTTGTTTGCCGCTTTAGACGGGCTTCGATTTAGAGAGAACATTGCAGATAAGATAGCAAAACCCCAAAAATAATTAGGAAGCTATGTTAGACTCATCATAGATTGAACGATATCTAATAAAGTTCGATTTCTCCATTCGGCCACACCATTTAATTGAGGTGTGCCAGGAGGATTCCATTGTGATACTATGCCAAAATCCTTTAGGTGTGAATCAAATTCATTGTTCAAGTATTCACCACCACGATCAGATCGTAGGGCTTTAATCTTTTTATTCAATTGGTTTTCTACTTCATGTTGAAATTCTTTGAATTTTTCAAAAGCATCACTTTTGTGCCTCATCAAGTAGACATACCCATATCTACTCAAGTCGTCGGTAAAAGTAATGAAGTAGTGATAACCACCTCTAGCTTGGAGAGTCATTGGGCCGCACACATTCGTATGTATAAGGCCTAATACTTCACTTGCTCGTGTCCCTTTTCCCGTAAAAGGAGCACGAGTCACCTTGCCTAGAAGACAAGATTCGCATACACCATAAGATTCGTAATCAAATGGTTTGAGTACTTTAGATGAAACACGTCGCTTTATGCGTCGTTCGTTTATGTGCCCTAAACGACAATGCCAAATGTATGATTGATTAGGTTCACCTGTTTTAAGCCTCTTGTTTTCTACATGATAGACCTCTTTTGCAATATCTAGAACATAAATACCTCCAATATAAATGGCCTCGCCATAAACCATTTCATTAAAAGAAAAAGTACAACTATTGTTCTTAATCCAAAAAGAAAAACCTTCCATGTCTAACACGAAAATAGAGATAATGTTCTTGGTAAGAGTTGGTACATAATAGCAATTATTTAAATACAACTCTAAACCATTAGGCAAAAGAAGAACGTAGGTGCCCACGGAAACTGCGGCTACCTTAGCTCCATTTCCCATGCGCAAGTCCACGTCACCCTTGGCTAGTGCTCGCGCGTCCTTCAGCCCCTGTACATGATTACAAAGGTGAGAACCACAACCGGTATCAAATACCCAAGAAGATGTACTAGCAAAGTTAATATCTATCATATAGAGTGATGAAAGAATTTTACCTGACGTTGTCACACAACCGTCCTTCTTGTCTTTCAAGTATTTGGGGCAATTGCGTTTCCATTGCCCTTTGCCATTACAATAATAGCAATCCACGTCCGTGTGTTTGTTGACTTTGGGCTTGGTCTTCATAAAGACCTTGCCCTTTGCCTTGCCAACTTTCTTAAAAACAGTCTTACCCTTTCCTTTGTCCTTCTTCACTCCAAGGTTCATGTTCTTCAATCTCATTGAAAGAACATCCTTGAGTTCACTCCCACTAGCATCCATGTCCCTCTCCGCTTGGGTGAGGAGTGCATGGAGTTCATGGAAACTCTTTTCCATGTCGTTCATGTTGTAGTTCACCCTAAAGTGGGTGAACTTTGGTGTGAGTGAATGAAGGATTCTACCCACCACCAGCTCCTTTGGTATCTTGCACCCTAGACGCTCTAAGGTGTCGGCGTGCTCAACCATTTTGAGCACGTGTGGGCCAACCTTTTGGCCCTTTTAAAGCTTAGTCTCAAAGAATTTCGTGGATGCCTCATATTGGAGAGTTTTAGTGGCTTGCGAAAACATTGATATTATCCTTGTGAATATCCCATATGCATTGAGAGATATAAATTGGAGTTTGAGTTTGGGTGAGATGGACCAAATCAAGACATTCTTGACGTCATTGGCAACCTTAAAATAAAGGTCATATTCGGCCCAAACCGCGGCGGTCGACCTTGACCCGGGTTCGGTGGGAGGGGCTTCGATCAAGTAGCGAAGCACATTATCGGATATCGCGGCGCTCTTGATCGTTGATTCCCATTCAACAAAGTTACAACCGTCATCTTTTAGGACATATTTGTCCATGACGGACCTCAAACATGAGTCCTTACCCAAGATTGCGGTATTTCCATGATGTTGACATTGTGCGAATATGGTTACTACAACAAAAAGAAATATATAAACATTCATTGTTATGATAATTTTCTTGAAAAACATTTTAACAAGTTTATCATTTATATAATGACCCCTCACTAAATTATATAAATGATTCCAAGACCCGTTTTTAAGATAAAAATAGTCATCGTATGCTATCCTTATCTAAATATGGTAAGCCATTTCTTAACTAGTTCTACCTTTAGAACTCTTGGTTGACGGATTTCAACTAAATCCATCTCCTAGTCCCAAGATAACGCCTATCTCGTTGAGTCCAATCCAATTTTGGCTTGTGATCGTATCACCCTACTTACCCAAGGTAAAAAGGGACCCACGAGCGTGGTAGCCCTAATGAACACGGGATTCATAGGTGTTACTAATTGGTAAGGCTAATCTCAATTTTTAAATATGTGAGATATCTTGTCAATTTAGTCATTAATTTCCTATAAGTGAACTAAATCGGTGAATTGTGAATAACGTTGAATTGACAATAATGGAAAAATAAAATGCTTGTGTGACGATTTTGGCATGAGCTGAAATAAAGCAAGCAACCAAGCAACGAAAAATCCTAGTATGGCCACCTAACTAATCAAATTAACTATATAATTACAAATTCGGAAACCAACTCCTTGGTCCCTTGCCTCTTCACTTGGAACGCCTTCCAAAAATGGCACCGTCTTGAGGGAGTCACCGGTCTTCATAAAAATAATTAAAAATATACAAATATACAAATTCCTATTATTCATTTGTTCTATAAAATGAAATTATTAATTATTACAAACCGGCGATACGAGATTGCAATAAAAATTACAACCAAACCATTATTCCCTTACATTACAAGTAATAACGATTAAAAATAACTAGGCCATACTAGGTACAAAAATTGCATAAATTATTAAAAAAATTACATTCATTCATTCAACCAATAATTAAATAAATTACTGCAAAATTCATGCCAAAATCGCCCTAAACACATTCATGCTCATTGTAGCTCGATTTTACGGGTTTTATTGATTTTTAACCATTAAAAATCAATATCAACATTTAAATCTCATTTAAATTCAAAATAACTATCTAAACTTTTTTAGAACTCAAAATAAGTCCGTACTAGTTTTGTTGGTAATTAATTAATTAGTTCGATTTGATTTTATTTTCTTAATAAAACGGTTAAATCATATCTTTTATGAAATAAATCCAAAATAAAATATAAACATCATAAAAATTTGAAACCAAAACTTTTTTACATTATGGAACATTTCCAGGAACTCAAAAAATAAAAAATATTTTCCCATAAAATTTGAGTTAATTTTATGAACAAAAAACTTTGTATTTAACACCATTAAATATAGTAAAATAGTGAAAACAATTACTAAATTTCACTAAGATGATACAAATCCGAATGTAAAATGTACCAAAAAATCTCATGACCAGAAAAGGACGTTTTATTTTTATGAACATTATAATCTCATATTATCGTCTTTTATCTTATAAAAATAAATAAACATGCAATACTTAATTAAAAGTCACGAAATTTTACATACAGTATGTAAGACATGCATGTGAGATCATATTAAAATTTCATGTCAAGAATCAATAATCTAGCATGTTTAAAAGCCTATTGATTCTTAAGTCACGAAATTTTACATACAGTATGCAATACAAATTCATTTTTCTTCTTAAGTCACGAAACTTTTATCATAAAATATGCATATTAACTCGGTTTAAAAGCCACAAATCAAAATAAATAGCAAATTAATCCCTAAAATCACGAAATTTGACTACAAATATTTTGAAGTCACTAGGTATACATGCATCAAATAGTTTCGTCCAAATCATATTTTAACTCAAATTTTTGATTTATTAGTTATCTTATAACTTTGATAAAAATGCCCAAAATGAACATGCATGCTACAAGCTAGCTCTGATAGCATATGAAAATCCATAGACCTTAATTAGACTCCTCTAATTAGTTACTAAATTACTTGTTAATTTAGTGTTTAATGATCTATGTAACATGCATGCAAATATAAAGATATTATATAAAAGAAGAAATTTCCTCACATTAAAATGAAAATAAAAAAGGGCACAATAAGAACTCCTTCTTATTGATCTTGAGCTGTAATCAAGGATGATCCTAGAACAAAATTCAAAGTAGAAGACCTCCTTTAAGTTGCACCAAGATGAAACCAAAAGATCTAACTTTATTATTAACTAGATAATAAGATAGATATAATACTACTAATATTAGAATATATTAATACTCTAGTAATACTTAGTAAATATTAGTATTATGAGAGTTTAATGAGAAGATGAGTTTGTAGAGAGATGTAGGAGAAATAAGCAAGAATGAATTAAGAAGAAAAATGAACAACAATTGGCCTCTTATAGGCACATATGGCCGGCCCCTTCATGCAAATGTAGGGTAATTTTCTTCTTATTTAATTCTCATGCAAGGTGGTGGAGTGTAGTGTTGATTGAAATGATTTTGGTATACTATTCATGTCATAATCACTTGGTGACTTGGTGATTTGATATTTGTCGCACAAATGCTTATTAATTATATGTTTAATTATCTTATATAATTTAGTATTAATTTGATCATATAACAATTATATGACACAAATTAATAAATAATATGTACTTAACATTTAAGTGATATTTTACCATTATATCAATATATAATGGGTCCCACAATGTTTAGTTAATTTATTTACAACTCCTTGTAGATATAATTAACTAATTACCTCTACCTCAAAATATATGTAAAACCTCAACTAATTTAGTAAATTAACGATTAATTACTAAGTTAGATCTTATTTAATGGTAAAATTGTTGATTACATCCTTTTAAAAATATGATTTTGAAAATTAAAGCCTTATATAAATATTTTTGAAAATTACACCTACCTAATCACTTACCATTGAAAGTTGCATCAAAATGGCGATTCCGGTGATATTTTGTAATTAGTGACCAATATACCCTTCCCTTATAACATACCTACTTTACCCATTAAACCTTATTTCCCTCATTAATTTTCCTCTAAAAGCCCTTCTTCTTCCAACAAAACCCATTTCCTAACTTATTCTCTATTAAAATTTCACTCAAATCAGCAATTATTTACTCTCCATTGTGTGGTTTACTGCGATTAAGCATGTCTGATAAAGCAGGCAGCTCGTCAAAGCCTTACTCGAAGAAAAGTAAGTGATAAATCACTCAAAATTCAAAATTTTTCTATTAAATTCATATATTAGTGGCATTTAACCTAAAATTTGATTTGACATTTATCCTAGATTTTTTTCTATTTATATTTAATCCAGTATCAATTTGTCTTTGTACAAGGTGACCTTTAGTAAAAATTCCACCGTTAGGAGTCCTGTGCTAGAAGACTCATGTTATGTGCTTGATGTTGATGACTCTTCTGTTGTTTCTTCTATGCCTCGATCCTTACTGACGGATCCGTTGGAGGCACATGTTAGTGTTGATTCTCTTGCAGGTGAGCATACTAAAAGCACTACTGCTAAAAGTGCTAGAAGGGGCTATTCCCGGAAAAGCTTGGCATGGATGGAGAATGTAAAGAACGCTATGAAGATGAGCTTGGATGATAGTGAGCTTAAAGATAAAGGATGATCAAAGAAAGAAAGGGAGTCTAGCAAGACTTTTAAATTGCGCTTCTCGGGAGGCAACCCGTGTTCCTTTTCTTTTTGCATTTTTATTTTTGTATTCCCTTTTTCATTGTTAGGATTTATTTTGCAGATGAAAGAGTTTTTGAAGAATCTATAAAGACCTTCCTTGTCAAGTCCAAAAGACTAGCTTAGGGGAGTCCGCGCTGACTAGTAAGCTTCACTCTTCTTTCATTTTTCCTTTTCCCCATTAAGCATCTCGTTGCATGTTTTGTCTTTGTGCTCACATTGAGGACAATGTGATGTTTAGCTTGGGGGAGGGATTGCTTTTTTGCAATTTCCCATTTTGCATTTTAGTTGATCATTTTTCAAATTTTGAATAAAAGAAAGAAAAGATTTTTGAGAAAATTTAAAAATTTCCGAACACAATTGAATGCTTTTCATGCTTTGCTTGCTTGTTTACTATGCTATCATGTTACATTTCCCAAACTTAGAGCTTTCAAAAAATAATGATTCAATATTCATTGAATTGTGCATACATGGGGAAGTCTTGTTCACAGAAGGCATGGAATGAATCTATAGATGAGTACGCTTGATCTTGACATTTGGGAAGTTACATATATTGTAAGGTAGAACCTCCTTAGACTGGTACATCTATACCCAGTCTCATTTAGGTGTGTGTAGTTCTCCTTGTGATATGTGTCATGTCAAAACGCATAATTATGGTTCTCATTTCATTCCTATAAGCATTGCATTCATGATTCACTAAGATTTGAAGCCTTTTTCACTTTGAATTGCCCCTCAAAATAAGCCCCTTCATACGAATGTTTCACAAAATAATAGCTACATATAAAAACTGCCTACCTTTTGAGCTAGTAGCTACAAAATAATAGAACCAAAATGTTCAAGAAGCAATGTTATGTTCAGAAAAGAAAAGAAAAAAATCGAAAAAAAAGAGAAAAAAAAATCGAAAAAAAAAGAAAGAAAAAGAAATAAAAGAAGAAGTTGTGAGTATCTCCTCAAAATGTCAAATCAATATTCAGAAGGAGTTTACCCTCGTGTTTCGTGTGTAATAAGCCAATTTGTTGCTTTTAGGCTTCGTTATCCGTCTTCTGGGGAATTAACCGAAAGTTTGGATTGAGTATTCATTTATCATTGGTCAGTTGCTAGCTCATTCTAACCTTCACATGACCATAACTGCTTGTCCACCTTTCACCCATTTCCCAAAGCCTTCTTCTCATCCTTTCGGCTTCT
>JAIUZE010011280.1:0-10072 GCA_022085475.1 Heliosperma pusillum | reverse complement strand
CTTCTTATTATTATTTTGGTGCTAATTGTTTTGGCTAGCTAAGGTAACAATTCCGTTTTACTCGACGAATTAATGTCACATGTCTTTAGTTTTGGTTCATGTTATGGTTTTTATGATTTTAGTTAGTAACATAGCTTTAGCTTTTGTTTCTTGATTTTTGGTTCATCTTTTGGTTTTTATGCATGTTGTTATGAATTATGGATTTTTGGTAGTAATATGATAAGTAGTGGTTTTTTATTATGTTGTATGAATTTTTATGATTTTCCATAAAGTTATGATTTTTAGGTTGGGTGTAAATTTTAATATGTTTAGTATTCTTGATGAATTTTTAATGATTTTCCATAAGTATGATTTTTATGATTTTGTATGAATTTATAATATGTTTAATGTTCTTGATGAATTTTTAATGATTTTCCATAAGTATGATTTTTATGATTTTGTATGAATTTATAATATGTTTAGTGTTCTTGGTAAATTTTGATGATTTTTAATAAGTTATGATTTTTTTTGTTGTTTAGGAAATTTTAATATGTTTAGTGTTCTTGATGAATTTTTATGATTATTCATAATAATGATTTTTGTATGATGATGGTTAAATTGGTTGTTAAAATGGTGGTTTGATTAATTAAAACATGTAAGAAACAATTTGGGGTGAAAGGTGGTGGTGGCCGGAAATGGTGGTGGCTGAACCGGACCAAACCAGACCGGTCCAGGCCGGTTCAGACCCGGTCTGGGTTGGTCAAGGTGGGTCCGGGTTTTGGTCTTTGGGTTGTGTCGATGGTTGATTGTTTAATTGTTGTTTTGACGGGTTTTAATTATGATAAGCATGCGGGAAATAATTAGAAGCGGTTTTTATTAAAATTGTCAAAACAGCCTTTTGTAGCCAAAACAGGCCCGTGGGCCCATCCAGGCCCATGTGGGGTCCGGCCCAACTCAGCCCGTGGGTCCTACTTTGGGACTTGTGACGGTTTTTGAGTTATCGTCATTTTTATCGTGTTTTGTAATAGTTAGCAAGTGGGAAATATTAATAAGTAAAATATTTAATTAAAAAGGTTTTTCATAAAATTATTATTTCTCACATGTTAGAAATTATAAGACGAGATCGTAGTTTAATTGGATATCAGTTAAGTCAAACGGGGTTCTGGTATGTTATAATAATTCACATGTTAGAAGTTTTATTAAAATAACATGTAATGAATATGTTGATTTTATGTCTATGTGATAAAGACTCTGTTTCTAGCCGGTTTGATCCAACGGGTTTGGTCAAACTAAGATCTAGTCAGCCCCGATTTGACTGATGACCCGTCGCGGGACTCGGGTCGGGGAATTTGTCTTCAAATAAGGTTGTATTTAATTAATGAAATAGCCTTAGTAGATATGAGGCGATATGTTATTTGAATATGATTTATATGTAATTAGTCACATGATAGGAGGTTGTTCCTGTGACGGTTTGATTATATGTTGGTGTCGTGTTGACTAAGTACCCATAGAGAATTATGAATATATGGCGTCTTGACCATTCTAATTCTAAATGAGTAGCTTGGACCATGACATAGATAGGCAAGTACTGTCTTTAACGAGTATATGTTCACCTGATGATAGCTTTTGTGTCTCGGCTTGGTGGGTTTATATCCAAGTCGGGGCATGGCTGCCTAGTTCCACTTTGGAAATGGAGCCAGCTTAAGTACTAGCCATCTCTGCTTAGGGGGTCGCCTAGTAGAGTTTCTCATAGACGGTTATGTCATGGGACGGGGAACGGAATAGCTGTTGTCGCTAGGTCTGATCAGTCTAGGACTAGGATGTTTTCCTACCTTGTGGTATAGCCTCGAGTTACAGAAGTCGACTATTGACTGTTCTAAGAACTTATGCCTGTTTCTAGAAGTATTGGTCTTTCATGTTTGTATGATTCTATGAGTTCTAGAAGGTGAGATGCAAGCCGGCTAGGATTGATAGAGTTTGGATTACCGATTGTTAACTGATTCACATGATTACGTGTTGATTAGGGTTTGAGTGTATCAGGGCCATGTTACGTGGTAACCGCTGAGCCAGCATACCAGCTTCCCTACCTCTTGTTATATTTCATTATCGGATTCACATGATAGCTTTCATATGCTAGGTTATATGTTAGTTAACTGTTTCATAACATGAAAAGCATATCATATATGTTAAGGTTTTGTATTTTCTATATACATTGCTTTTATGTTTTTCATGTTTCATTAAACTCGACATTTCGTGGCTGGGAGAACTCAGAGTTACTCCCCACTGACTGTGGCTTCCGTGTTTATATTTAATGCGGTCGAACAGGTGGTGTTGCATATTTGGGGTACATGGACGAGCTAGCGAGCGAAGTATTTACCTTGGACCTATATTCGGTTCATAGTTTGTATATTATTGTACACACTTTTATTTCCGTATTTATACGGGAGGTATGTCTCCCGTCTTGTATATTTCTTTTGTAGAATATTATTTCCGTTTTGTAATGACCTCTTTTATTTATGACACCTTCGTATGTATTTTCATCTTACATTTATGTATTTAAATATTTTTTTTCTTTCCGCAAATTTGAGGGTGTCACATTTTCTATCAATGATGTGCAGACCGGAGCGGTCCTTCTTCACGGTCGCCTAATTGATGGCATGTACACCTGGTCACCCACTCCGCCCTCACGCAAATGTCGTCATAGCTCCTGGTCAAGTATCCTGGCATCATCGACTCGACCATCCATCAAACAAAATTCAGCAGCTTTTCAATTCTAGATTTAATTTACGTATTCCGATTTCCGAGCATTGTATTTCTTGTCACATCAATAAAAGTCACAAGCTTCCGTTTGCAAACTCAACCCTTCAATCCATGGCTCCCCTTTATCTTATTTTTTCCGATGTGTAGACGTCTCCCATTATTTCAAACGAGTCATTTAAATATTATGTCGTATTTATCGATCATTATACCCATTATATTTGGCTTTATCCTATTAAACACAAATCCGACACAGCCTCGATTTTTATAAAATTCCGAGCAATTGTTGAAAAATACTTCAATAAAACTATTCGACAATTTTATTCCAATAATGGCGGTGAATTTTTAACACTCACAAACCATCTCAATATCAATGGAATTAACCATCTCACTTCACCTCCCCATACTCCAGAACACAACGGTTTTTCCAAGCGACGTCACCGTCATATCGTTCAAACCGGCTTATCCCTCCTTACACACGCCAAAATTCCTACCACATTCTGGCCTCAGGCCTTTACTACGGCTGTATATAATTAATCGATTCCCAACTCCTACACTCAAAAATAACTCCCCCTACTCCGTCTTATTCAAAACTAAACCTAATATTCACAAACTCCATAGCTTTGGATGCTTATGTTTTCCATGGTTACGTCTTTACACCCGACACAAACTTGACCCAAAATTTATTCAATGCGTCTTTCTTGGATATTCTCAAACTCAAAGCGCTTACCTCTGCCTAGACCCAATTACTTCCTGTATCTAGTTATCTACACGTCCCGTCATGTACGGTTCATTGACGATACCTTTCCGTATATGACTTTCCTTCAATTACACTCCCCTCCTGCCTCCATGACAGCTCCAAACTGGTGCCCTCTTTCTCTTACCATTCTCTCTGCCCCCACCGAACCCACCCCTGCCCCTGTTTTAACATCCCCTGCCACCTCCCCTGTCACTCTCTCCCCGACATCTGAGCTCACTAACACTTCGCCCCCTTCTACGACCGAGCATGCTGTCACTCCCCCTTCGTCCCCTACGCCTCCTCCTCCTCCTCCTCCTCCAATTCACGTCACAAGACTCTCCCACAATATTCGAGTTCCAAACCCCAAATATGCTCATGTTTCCTCCTTACCCACTACTTATATTACGCCCACTACTGTCAAGCAGGCTCTCATCGATCCTCTTTGGAGATCAGCTATGCAAGCTGAATTTGATGCCCTCCTTAAAAACTCGACTTGGTCTCTAGTACCACCAGGTAGTGCTCAAAATATAATAGGGTGCAAATGGGTGTTCCGTATTAAATATAATCCGGATGGTAGCCTTAAGCAACACAAAGCCCGTCTTGTTGCTAAAGGTTTTCATCAACGACCCGGTCTTGATTATTTCGAGACATTCAGTCCCGTCATTAAGCCTACCACTATCCGTCTAATCCTTTCCCTAGCTGTTTCCCACGGTTGGACTTTACGTCAAATTGACGTTAATAACGCCTTTCTTCAAGGAACTTTAACCGAGTCTGTGTCTATGGTTCAAACTCCGGGATTTGTTCATTCTCAAAATTCAGATTATATATGCAAACTCCGCAAGGCAATTTACGGTTTGAAACAAGCTCCTCGAGCTTGGTATACGGAATTAAAGAACTACCTTTTATCTTATGGCTTCAAAAATTCGTTATCCGATTCCTCCTTATTTATTTATAATTGCACTAATGTCAGTCTTTTTGTTTTAGTTTATGTCGATGATATTATCATTACAGGTCCGAATCCAAACGACGTCATCCGTTTCATAGCTGCTATCTCACGTCGATTCTCTCTCAAATATTTGGGTTCGTTATCGTATTTTCTTGGGATGGAAGTCACGCCTACTGTTTCGGGTTTGCACCTCAATCAGTCGAAATATGTTACTGATATTCTCACTCGTCATAAAATGCTCGACTGTAGTCCGTCCTCCACACCAATGCTTTCCCATCCTCCCTTAATCCGTCAAGATGCCGAGCCAATTTAAGATGCAACTACATATAGAGCTATTATTGGAAGTCTTCAATACTTGTCTTTAACCAGACCAGACATTGCGTTTCATGTAAACAAGCTAGCACAATTTCTCACTCATCCGACATCGCTTCATTGGTGCGCACTTAAACGCTTGCTTTGCTTTCTAAAAGGTACAATCCACCATGGTATTCATCTTCGTAAAAACAACCCCTTTAATTTACATGCCTATTGTGATGCGGATTGGGCTGGAGATCACGATGACTACTTGTCTACCACGGTTTATGTTGTATTTATCGGTCATCATCTAGTGTCTTGGTCTTCCAAAAGCAACGTGCCTTGTCAAGATGTTCAACAGAAGCCGAGTTTCGTGCCATCGCCGATACTACCTCTGAAATCCTATGGTTGAAGTCTTTATTGTCTGAACTCGGTATTCCGCTATCAACTACACCAGTCATATTCTGTGATAATCTTGATGCCACTAACTACTCGGCCAATCCAATTTTCCATTCGAGAATGAAACACCTCGCCCTTGCCTTCCATTTTGTGCGGGAACAAGTTCACTTAGGGACGCTTCGAATTCAACATGTCAATGGGGACGATCAAATAGCTGACACACTTACAAAACCTTTGGCCAGACCACGCTTCACATCATTAGCTTCCAAGATTATTGGTTTTACTCTACGACCGTCCATCTTGCGGGAACATGTCAACACTATGCAATCTGTTACTTCTCAACTGAGTCAATAAGACTTGTTCCAAGTCTTATTCAAAGCCTAGAGACTCTCCTATTTTCTCTCCTATTCTACCTAAGTTGTTTATGTACCTAGTCAATTATTGTTCCTAGTTTACAACATCTATTAGCCGGTAGTTTAGCTAGATAATTAGTATATATACCTTGCTCATGTAACTCATTAACTTAACAAATATAATATACAACTATCTTATTCTTTACAATGTAAGCCAACATTAATCAAAATAAAGTCCTTAATATGATGCTTTTGTGTTTCGTAATGGAGTACAAAAAAAATTACTGGCTTGCCTGGATTGCATGGAATTATTGAGGGGTAAATTTTATTTGGAAGATAATTGCTAGAGAAGTTAATTATTGCTGTGATGATGAGTTCCTTGACGATAGGTTTGACATTTGAGGGTAATGATTATTATGGTAATCTGTTACCCTAGCTAGTAATCATTACTCGGGGGGATGCCGGATGGTGGGTAATGTATTACTCTCATATGGGGGTAATAGTTTCGGGAGGTAAATAATTACCCTCATACCAAACCTAGAAAAACTAGCATACGTATTACTTTTATATTCATTTTCCCGTTTTTACCCTCAATCCAAACAAGTCCTAAAAAGTATTTATTACCGATCTATTTTAAATCTCAATTGGGAATATTTATCTAAATAGCATAAAATATTGATAAGAAATCGTCCAAGATAAGCAAAACATTAAGGCCTTAAGGGTAGATAATCTACTAGAAATGCCATATATATATTAGTTTGACCTCTTTTCTTGATAAAAAAAAATAGTATCATAACATTGGTCAACAAAAGGTTTGCTAACAAATGAGGCTATTTAATATTTCTGCTTTCCTGCTTTTAGTTGTGTTAACTACAGGTATATACACCGATAACTAATCCCTTGCCTGTTCAATCCGTCTTACACCCAACCAAAAAACACAACAAAAGTCTTGTACTAATTACAAAACCACCTTATTGAGTTGTTTTTAAACCACAAAAAGAGAAAACTATTACTTTCTCCATCTCGGTCAATTGTTGTGCTATTCTTATTTTGGATATCTTAGTCAATTGTTATCATTTCTATAATAGGAATGTTTTCTATGAGTAATTTAACCATCACAAATAGTGTCCTACTATTTCCTTGTTCTTTGTGCCAAAACGAAATGACAACAATTGACGGGGACGGAGGGAGTAGTTATCTACTCACCATACTATATTGATATTTGTATTCTCTGTCCAAATGGGTTGGAGAAATGATTATTACTTCCTTTGTCCCGATCAATTGTTGTCATTTTCTTTTGTGGACACTATTCATAAAGGGAGAGAACCCTTCAAAAAATAATTTTCAATGCATAACACAAAATATAGTCATGTGAAATCTTGTTTGATTCGTCTTAATGAACACGTTAAGAATATCAAAATTTATAATTTTCACACTTATGTAGTAAAAGATATTTTCGAAATGAAATGTGCATTGATAAACATGTAAAAGGCAATGAACAACAATTAACTGGAACACGAAGAGAGTATTTCACTAGTATCATACTGGATATATAATTAGTACGATGAGATTTATTCCATTTAAGTTGCTTAGCCTCTTTTTGCGTTGTTTTTCCTCTCTAAAATATTAAAGTGAGACTCAGTGATTGAAATGGAGCAAGTACGGAGTATCATGCAAGAAACGTCGTATAATATCATGTTATTATTACCTAACAAATTTATTTTTCTGTAAAGACCTTATGATTCAATTTCATTTAAACAACACCCTCAACTTAGTTTAAGACGTTGTCATGCTGAGTAGTAAGTAAAATGATAAATGTGTTATTTTTCAAATTTCATGTAGGATGGCTTGCAAATTGTCCTGTGTTAGGATGGCTTGACAAAATAAAAGAGCCACCACAAATAGGTCCTGGATGCCTAGTAAGCCCAGCAACAAGCCAAACAGGCCAGCCACCGACCTCAGGAGGGCAACCAGAGCAGCCAACAACCCCGGGTGGCCAAGCGGGACAGCCAGCAACTCCAGGAGGCCAAACGGGCCAGCCACCAACTCTAGTGGACAAACGGGCCAGCCACCGACTCCAGGCGGCCAAACGGGCCAGCCACCGACTCCAGGCGGCCAAACGGGCCAGCCACCGACTCCAGGCGGCCAAACGGGCCAGACACCAACTCCAGGAGGCCAAGCGGGCCAGCCACAAAACCCAGGAGGCCATGTAGGCCAGCCCCCAACACCAGGAGGAAAAGCAGGTCAACCAGCTGCCCCTGGAGAACCGGGTATACCAGTTGTACCAGTCATACCAGTTGTACCTGTTGTACCAGTTGTACCAGATATCCCTGGGGGCAAAGGTGGAAGTGGCAAAGGAGGGGGCCTACCAGCAGTGTCAGGTGGCCCATCAAAAAAACCGGGAAGCCGCACACGAAGCCATGTACGTAAGCCAGCAGGCCCGAAAGGCAAAGAACCCAAAGGTGGTAAAAAAGGGCAAGGAGATGGTAAGAGGGGGAAGAAAAGAGGAAAGGAGAAAGGCAAAAAAAAACGCAAACAACGAAAACAAAAGGATTCTCCCAAAACGTGTAGTACAGATAGTAAGAGTTATAAAGGGATGTGTTTTAGTGCACATAATTGTGCTTCAGTCTGTCAGGTAGAAGGCTTTCAAACTGGAGATTGTTCTGTCGATCACGCAAAATGCATTTGCTCCAAACCCTGTTAATTTACATATCATTCATCATGTCCATCTATATTATTAGGGTTGTCAACTGTCATTGGGGCGATGCGGTGTGGAAGTAGCCAGTAGCCTCCTTTTATCTGTGTAGACCAAGTGAAACTCATATGTATAGGCGTCTAATGTCTATCCGCTCCAGATAAGTCTAGATAAAAATCATAAGTTAGTGGCTTGAAAGCCGCATGTTTTATGGATTAATGAATTTAATTATTTTTAAAAAGAAGTTTTTAAACATATATTATTAAATATGCGTTTTTAAATTAACTTTTTTTTTAATTTAACACGTCTAAATTATACATAATACTAGATTTAATGCCCGTGCGATGCACGGGTTTACATTAATGTCATTTTCCTAAATTTTCTATAACAATTAACTTATAAAAAAATACTTTTGAAATTTGGTGTTTTAACTTATTACGAGATAACTTTTAAGTACGTAGAATGTTTGACCATTAACTTATTAACTTTTAACAATATGATACTTACATGAATTAAATTTTCATTGGATTAGTTATTTTATATCCTATACATATAATCAAATTTTATCACAAGCGTTAAATTTGATTTTAGTTTCACTTTTTATGAAAATGATATTTTTTTATTTAACAAAATTAACCAGTCTACTTTCACACTCGCTTAATTAAGCTTCTCACTCAATTTGTCGTGCGGCCAAAAATATTAACATTACCCTTTCATTAAAATTATTTAATAGGTTTACATATAATTTGATTGATACATTCACAAAAAACAAGATCTAGGGTACCTAAGCATTAAGCTTTGTGGAATAATTTTAAATCACTATATTATTGTTCAATTCATCCTTGTTCCCTGCACGGTTTATAACATTTGTAAATCTCCCATCGGTATGGAATATAAAAATTAAAAAGAAAAAAGATAAGTAATTAAAACATGTGTAAATTAGGTAAAATAACCACACAAAAGTTAGTAATTGACACGGCTATAAAATCTACAACTTCGATATATTAAGGTTATAAAGTTGGAATATGGTCTGATATGTGACACCCTCAAATTTGCGGAAAGAAAAAAAATAATTTAATACATAACGAAGGTGTCTTAAATACAAAGGTTCAAAATAAAAAGGAATATAAAATTATACAAGACGGGAGACGTATCTCCCGCATAAATACTGAAATAAAGGAGTGTATAATAATATACAATCTAAGAACCGAATATAGGTCCAAGGTAAATACTTCGCTCGCTAGCTCGTCAATGTACCCCAAGTATGCATCACCACCTGTACGACCGCATTAAATATAAACACGGAAGCCACAGTCAGTGGGGAGTAACTCCGAGTTCTCCCAGCCACGAAATGTCGAGTTTAATGAAACATGAATAACATAAAAGCAATGTATATGGAAAATACAAAACTTTAACATATATGATATGCTTTTCATGTTATGAAACAAGTAACTAACATATAACCTATCATATGAAAGCTATCATGTGAAACCGATAATAAAATATAACAAGAGGTAGGGAAGCTGGTATGCTAGCTCAGAGGTTACCCTGTAACGGGGCCATGATACACTCAAACCCTAATCAACACGTAATCATGTGAATCAGTTAACAACCGGTAATCCAAACTCTATCAATCCTAGCCGGCTTGCATCTCACCTTCTAGAACTCATAGAATCATACAAACAGGAAAGACCAATACTTCTACAAACAGGCATAAGTTCTTAGAACCGTCAATAGTCGACTTCTGTAACTCGAGGCTATACCACAAGGTAGGAAAACATCCTAGTCCTAGACTGATCAGACCTAGCGACAACAGCTATTCCATTCCCCGTCCCATGACATAACCGTACATGAGAAACTCTACTAGGCGACCCCCTAAGCAGAGATGGCTCGTACTTAAGCTGGCTCCT
>JAIUZE010011277.1:0-14241 GCA_022085475.1 Heliosperma pusillum | reverse complement strand
CCAGGAGTATACTACTGCATGCTCCTTATCCATTTTTTTTATTTTAAAAAAAGAAAATAATAACCACATTCCAAAAATTACAGCCCACTCCTCACTTGACTCTCTAGTCTCTTTAACTCCTTCAAATACAGTTACCAACCAAACACAAACCCCATTTTCTTCCTCATCTTCTTCAATTCGTTCTTCCTATATTCACAAATAGCCCATAATTATAGCATTGTGATCGTCTTTTATCGTCTAATCAGGTTTGTACTAATACTACATCATCAAATAGTGAAAATTAATTGAATTGAATTTACGTTTCTCTCACAAAATTCGTTGTAATGCGAGAGAAGATACAACATTCACGACAAAAGATGTGTTGGAAGATGAAATTGAAGATGGTATGGCGATGATGATGATGATAATATTGCCGATTACCATGACGTAGAATATGTAGTGAATATGGTAATTTAGTTCAATGAATATGTGTTATTTGGTGTAATATTCATTATATGTCACTATTAGATTCACTTTGAGTTTAGTGAATATGAAAGTGTAATTTAATGAATATGTCTTATATTTTATGATATTCAGTGTACGATATTATTATATTCATTTCTAGTTTAGTGAATCTGATAATGTAATTTGATGAATATGTATTATGTAGTGTCGTATTCACTATACGACACTATTATATTCATTTTGAGTTAAGTGAATTTGATAGTTTAATTTGATGAATATGAGTTATTTAATGTCATGTTCAGTCCATAAACCTATTATATTCACTTTGAGTTTAGTGAATTTGGTAGTTTAATTTCATGACTATGAACAATAACCTTGATAATTTGAGTACGACTAGATGACAACTATAAATTTAATGAATTTGTTAGGATTTTAAAATTGATTTAACTAATTTGGAAAAGAAAAAGAAACCGAAATATGTATTGGGTAGTTAACCATTTAGTGGATAGTTAACCATTTACTGGATAATTAATTTTTTTATTTTATTTTATTTTTTTTCTCTATTAACTCCTATGATAGTATCTTACTGGTATAATTTACCCTCAAACATATGTTAACGTTGTGGTGGTATAATTGGGCAAATTATATCCTACTCCCATGAGTAGGATATAATATACTCCCATTACTTACCTTCCCACAACTTCCCATAATTAGTTATTAAAAATACATAAAATAATATTAAAACCCTTTAAAATTTAATTTTTGATAAATAAAAAAATGTATACCATTTTTTGTAATTTTTGTTCCTCTATAAGTAGATATCATATTTGATATATTTTGGAATATTTATTTTAATCTTACCCTTATATTCACATCACATAATTAATATATTCATAACGATTTATTCACATGACATAACTGACATATTCACGAGAAACTCACATTATACAATTAGCATATTCACATAAGTTGAAAATCATATTCACAAACTAAACCTTACACACTTACAAAAAGGTAGTAGGTATATTAAGCCTAATGTAACATACTTATTTACACATATACAAATTAAACCTCATATATTCACATTACATAATAGACATATTCAGTATTCACCTAAATTAAAAATCATATTCTCACAATAAAACTTGCACAAATTACACTATTAATATAGTATTCACACAATATGACAAACATATTCACAAATTGGTTATACGTAAGAATAACCAAGATAATTTATTTAATTAATCATAGATATTCATTTATAAAATATACATATTTACACAAGGTAACATGTGAATATGTCAATTATATGATGTGAATATGCGAGTAAAATTAAAATAGACACTAAAATATATCAAATGTGATCTCTAATTATAGAGAAATAAAAATTACGAATAATGATATGATTTTCATAATTTTCCAATTTATAAAATTTATGTTTTTAAGAGTTTTAGAAAAACTAAAAAAAATGAGAGTATGGAGAACCATACACATGGGTGTATGGTATAAGAATTGCTAATTTCTTGTCAATTGTGTTTTGAGTTTAATAAAATTTGCGTTTTTATAAAATATAATAATAATAATAATTATATTATTATTACTATTATGATAATCATAGTAGTAATAATAATCATAGTAATTATAATAATAATAATAATATTAATAATATCGATAATAATTGCTATTAATAGAATAATTCCTCCATCTCAAATAATTTTCGTAGTTTGAATAGCACAATTTTTGAGACGACACTTTAACTCGATTTTTCTTCTTTAATATTCACTTTTTTTCCATTTAAAAAATACGTTTCCAAATTTTTTTTTTATGATGAATGTAGTGTTTTTTTACTATAACGTCTTATAGTTTTGATATTTTAACACTTATTTATGGTCAAAGTTATTAAAATTGACCCTAAAAGTCAAACAAGGAATAATATTGAGATGGCAGGAGTATTAATTAATTAATTAATTAATTAATAATAATACTAAACAAAAAAGCTTATCTTTCTTGTCGGTTTTAGAGAGAGTTTTCTCTCTAATTGAGAAGTCGTCATTGTTGCACGTTCTTGCTCCATGGCTCAAGGGAGAGGTAGACCGCCTAAAATTAGGATTTTCTGTGAACCTCTATACGATCCTGAATCCAATGGTACTGATTTTTCTGGTTTTCCTTCAAATTTTTCCATGGGTTCTTCTCCTACTCGAGATTCTTTAACTGTTAATGACGTAATTCTGGATGCTATCTCTTCTTCATGTACTTCTTCAAAGCTTATTAAGGTTTATGACATGGTAGATTCTCCCATTTTAGCGTCAATTCCACGTGGGTTAAGTTGTCCAAAAACAGGGGACGCCATTAACGTTCCTGTTGTTGCTTCCAAACCTTGCGTAACAACTGATTGCTCTAATGCCCATGTCAAAACTTCTGGAATTAATGGTAAATCTTGGGCTGATGTAACTAAGAAACATAGTCAAGTTGGAATGAGTTTATTCTTTCATGAGGAAAGTGCTAATTCAACAGAAATTGACATTCACATGGAGGAGGTTAAAGATGAAATTGCTAGATGGAGGTTTACTCTTATGGGTATCGTTCTTAGGGGTAAGCCATCTCTTAAACTTGTTACAGATTTTGTAAACAAGAATTGGAATCATGGTCCTTTGCCCTTAGTTCAATACTTTAAGAAGGGTTGGTTTATCTTTAAGTTTGACTGTGAGGGTAATATGCAAGAGGTGATGAAGAGAGGTCCTTGGAAGATAGGATCCAATTCTCTAATCCTCAAGCAATGGTCTCCCTCTTTTTCCTGTAATATGGAAACTGTTACTAAACTTCCTATCTGGGTTCTTTTTCCTGATTTAGATCCCTTTCTTTGGACTGATTTAGTGCTCAGTAAGATTGCTAGTAAGGTGGGTAAGCCTCTCTTTGCTGATCTAACAAGTACATGTAAAGCTAAGTTGTCTTTTGCTAGAGTCATGATAGAAGTGGATGTTTCTGCTGATCTTGTTGAGCATGTTGTTATTAATGCCCCTTACATAGGACAATATGTGCAGAGGATTGTTTATGAATGGGTTCCATATCACTGCAAAACTTGTAAGAAACTAGGGCATTCGTCTTCTTCTTGTAATAAGAATAAGGCTCTTGTTCCTAAATCACTTTCTGAAGATAGTGGGGTTAAAATGGGTAGGAAAGTCTCTGGTGTCACTGATATTCAGAAGGTTTCTAAACTTGCTTCTTGTTCAGCTCTCCCTGAATAAGATTTGCCTTGTCTAGAGACTGCCTTAGAATGTCACTTGCTAGGTGGTACCTCAGACGATCAGAAGGGCATGAGTGCTTTGTAGAGGATCGATGGCTCAGAATGCTACAAGCTAGGCCAATCCCCTTTGCCAAAGTCTCATGTGCTTCCTACTGAGAGGGTTGTAAAGCTCTCAGGATGCAGTGAACTAGGGCAAATCTCTGTGCAAAGTAATGATGGTTCTAAGGATGCTGAGTTACTGGGAGGATTTGTTGATAAGGCTTCCTCTAAGGTACTAATGTTATTCTGTCTCCTAACAAATATCAAGTTTTGGGACAATTTGGTGATGATGATATGGTCTCTGGTGCTTCCATTGAAGTGGAATCCCTGATAAACAATCTCTATGATCATTGCAACTTGGAATATTCGTGGTTTTAATAAGGTAGTTAAGCACCTAGAGGTTAGTACTTTCCTTAGAGAGAATAATATTGATGTTTTAGGCTTATTGGAAACTAGAGTTAAGCAAAATAAAGCCCCTAGAATCTTGCCTAACAGGTTCAAAAGGTTGAGCCACTATACAAATTATAATTCTCATTCTAATGGTCGAATTTGGTTGCTTTGGAATAATTTTACCACTTTTGTAATAATTCATGAGGAACATGCCCAAGTTATTCATTGTCAGGTGCAACATTTTGCTACAGGGAGGGTTTTTCATTTGTCTGTCATTTATGGTAGTAACAATCCTGACCATAGACATAGCCTTTGGCAGTCTCTATCAACTTTTGCTGGTCTAGTTGGTCCTTGGGTTACTATGGGTGATTTTAATGTTGTTAGATATTATCATGAAAAGATAAGTGACACTCCTCCTGTTTTTTCTGAATTGGCTGACTTTAATGATTGCCTGCTCCAATGTGGCCTGAATGATCTTCATGGCACTGGGGCTAGTTTTACCTGGTTTAATAAACAAGACATTACTTCTAGAGTTTCTACTCTAAAGTGGACAGGATTATGGTGAACACTGATTGGTTGGTTCAATTCCCTCATACTTCTGCTCAGTTCCTTCCTCCTGGGATCTCTGATCATTGCCTTGCAGTCCTTTCCTTTCATAATGATCCTATTCCTAAGAAGCAATTTAGTTTTCTTAACTGTTGGATTGCTCATCCCGATTTCCTTCAGACTATCACGAATGCTTGGGACTGCCATATCACTGGTAATGCAATGTTTCAGGTGATGGGTAAACTGAAAAAGGTTAGGGTGAGTCTTCAGCTTCTTCATAAGGAAAATTTCTCTGATATTGGTTAGAGAATTAAAATGAAAATATTGGAGTTGGCTCAGTGTTTTGATGATCTTTAGAGGCATCCTCTGTCTCCAGCCTTTATATCTAAAGAGAAAGAGATTGCTCAGGCTTTTATTAAACTCAAAGAGGCTGAAGTTAGTATTATTTCTCAAAGAGCTAAACTGCATGATATTAAATATAATGATGTCTGCTCCTCTTTTTTCTTTGCTAAACTTAAGGAGAGGCAACAGTGTCAAATTATTGGGGAGATTAATGGCTCTGATGGTATGCATTACCATGGACCTCAGGAGGTGGGTGATGCTTTTGTTGAGTACTACATACAACTTCTTGGGACCTCTCTCCGTGTTCAGGCTATTGATGCTGATACTATAACTATTGGTGCTTGTGTAAAAGAGAAAGATTATTCTTCTTTGATTGCTCCTATTATTAGGGATGAAATTAAGAATGCCCTCTTCTCTATGGGTTCTAACAAGAGTCCAAGTCTTGATGGTGATTCTGCTGGTTTATTTAAAGCCACCTGGAGCATTGTAGGTGGAGATTTATGCAAGGCTGTGGAAGACTTCTTTAGAACTGCCTTTTTACCAAAGCAAGCTAATGTAACCATTCTTTCCCTCATCCCTAAGAGCCTATTGTTCAATCAGTCAGGGACTTCAGGCCAATATCTTGCTGCTCTATAATCTATAAAATAATTAGTAAGATTTTAACTAATAGGCTCCAGCTTATTCCGCCTTCTCTGATTGGATTTGAGCAGGCTGCTTTTGTAGAGGATAAGAATATTTTTGAGAACATTATGCTTACTCAGGGGTTGCTCAAAGGCTATAAAAGGAAAAATCTTACTCCTAGATGCATGCTTAAGATTGATATAAGTAAAGTTTTTGATTCAATTCAATGGGATTTCATTCTCAATATGCTCAAGTCTTTACAGTTCCATGAACTTCTTATCAAATGGATCATGGAGTGCATTACTGGTTCTTGGTTCACTATAAAGGTTAATGGCTCAAACTTTGGCTTTTTCAAAGGAAAATGTGGCTTGAGACAGGGTGACCCACTCTCTCCTAGTCTATTTGTCCTTAGCATGGAGATATTATCTAGGAGTTTAAGTAGAATGAATAAAGAGCAGGAGGTCTCCTTTCATCCCAAATGTACTAAACTGGGGTTGAACCATCTTATTTTTGTTGATGATCTCATGATCTTCACTAGGGGTGATTTGTCTTATGTTAAAAAAGCAGCTGATATTCGTCACTCCTTCTCTGGCTGCTCTGGCCTCAGAGCTAAATTTGAGAAGACTGAAGCTTATTTTGGAGGGGTTTCTGATGATCTTAAGTTTCAAATCCTTACCGCAATAGGTTTGAATGAGGGATCTTTTCCTTTTAGATATCTTGGCATGCCCATTAATCATTCCAGGCTCACTCAGCATATGTATGATGGGTTCACAGTTAAAATTACCAGCCTTCTACATAAATGTTCATATAAAAAAATTTCTTATGCTGGCAGAATCCAGATTATTAACTCAATGATTTTTGGTCTGGGTAACTTTGTTGGAATAAGTGTCCTCAATAATACTGCGATCACTTAATTAAATCTCATTATCAAGAATACAAAGGGATGATTAACATTATAGTCAAATGATCCACATTAATCGGTAATGATTGGCTTACTAGAGTTTGACATTACTGTCGTATGACGGTGGTGATCAGTTGATCCCTTGAGGTCACACCGAAAGGACGATTCCCTAATCAAGAAAGTTAATTAATTGTATATTAATACAGATTAATTAATCCCTTAAATAATACAAGTTTAAAAGTGAGAAATATATCTTATTGTAATATGATTAAATAAGATTCAATAATATAATTGTTATATTATAATGCTTAACGTTTATGAAACATTTGAGATAAGCATGATTGGCTGATCATAATTACAATTAGTTGTAGATCATATCAACCAAATATGAGATGACCCATTTTATATATGTGATTATAAATTATTACTTAAAATGTTAAGTTTAATTTATTTGATATGAAATTGTATTTAAATTAGTTAAATACACAATTATATTATAAGATAACATGTCACATGTCACATGTCACATATGTGACAAATGACAAAATGACAAAATAAAATGGACACCCATGTTAACATGGGTGCACCGGTTTTACAAGGTGTAGGGTAGGATTTAGGTTTTTGATTAAATGTTCTAGTCAAAGCTTAAACACCATGATTACTACCCTAAATACCTATAGCCACCCTACCACCTTGTTAAGACAAAAAGTAAAATCAAGCCCTCCCTTCCCTAGGGGGTGCCGGCTTTGTGAGGTAAATAAGAGGATGTTTTCCTCTTGTTTAATCACTAGTTCATCTCATTATTCTACAACCACTACATCTCACTAGAAATTACAAAATACTTAGAAACTTTAGAAGTTTCATAGAACTTGTGTTTGTAGCTTGAACTCGAGTTTCTAAGATAGAAATTTCGAGTGTCTTGTACTCGGTTTAAGGGGATCTTGTTTGTTGTTCTAGTATAACAATAAACAAGTGATTAAGGATAGTCTAGGTGCAACTTACATGAGGGTAGATTTCCTACTCTTGGAGCTTTTGGAAATTCATCCTAAATCATCTAGCTCAAGAACAAGTGCAAGAAGGTGTCTTGTACTTGTGCCCAATACTCGATTGAAATTCAATGTGAGGAACATTTTTCTTTCTCTATTTCAATTTAAAAAGTTAGCATGTAACTAGATCTTGTAACTAATTAAAGAGTTAATTAGTATTACTTAAGAAATATCTTAGGTGTACGTATAAGAACCTAACAATTGGTATAAGAGGATATGATGTTGCATGCAATCGATTTTATGAAGTGTTTACGAGTTAAAGTAACAAAATAAAACTAGAAAATTAGTGATTTATATGATAAAGTCACGAAATTTAAATCATGGAATACCTTCTGGTCCTAAAATTATTTTAGGTCATATTGATAATTTATGGAAGCTTATTGCTTTATTTAATGATTTTTAGTTAAAGAAATCCATTTTAATGAGTCAAATGAACTTTTAATTGCTAAAAATAGTTATAGTTCGAATCTGGCCATGAAATTTTAATATGATATCACATGAATATGTTACCTACTATCTGTAAAATGTGAGATAAATATGATTTATGATTTTTAATAGTTAAAAAGGCATGAATAGTAATTATTTTGGCATAAATAGCTAAAATGAATTTTTGGCATGAGAAAATTATCACATGTTGCATAAATATTTTACATATCAGATGTATAATTTTAAAATTAATTAGATTAATTTTCGTGTGATTTTAGTATTTTATTTGATAAAATCGATTAATAGCAACTATATATTTCTCTAAAATGATTCAAATATTTTTGACCTAAATTTTGACATGAAGATGTTCCTGGAAATGTTCCAGAATAAAAAAAATTTTAATTTTCAAATTTATAAGTTATTGTAATTTAATTTGGAATTATTGCATAAAAGTTATGTTAATAAGGGTCAAAACCGAGCAATAGTGCAAAACCGAGTTGAATTATTGTCAAATAATTAGTGGAGACTAATTTTCTGAGTCCTAAAACAGTTAGAGTAATTAACTGGACTTAAATTTTATTTAAGTATTAATTTGTAATTTTAATTGGTTATTATCACGCATTTCCATAAAACCGGGTTTATATACGATATAAGGTTATTAATTAGGGCGATTTGGCACATTAATATTGCATGAGTTTACATATAATAATGCTGCATTTTTAATGAATGAATGTCGATTTACGTAATTTTTGAATTATGTAATTTGTCTTAGTATGGCCTTAGTTTTTTAATCGATATTACCCGACATGTATGGGAATATTGATTCGGTTGTAATTTATTGTGATCTCGTATCACTTTTATTGTATTATTTCATTTTATTTTGAAAATGTATAATAGAAAAGCCTTGTAATTTTATTATATCATTTGTAATCCCGGAGTTTCTTAAAGACGGTGCCATTTGGAAAGGCGTTCAAAAAGAGACGGTATCCTTGGAAGGCGTGTAAATGAAGTTCAAGGGACCAAGGAGTTGGTTTACGAATTTGTAATAGTAAATTTGATTTTCTATTATTTTAGGAGGGCCATACTAGGAATTTATTTTATGCTTGAATTTTTATTTATATGTTGCATGCATGCCAAATCGCCACTTAAATCACACATGCATTTTATCGAGTCAATCGACCGCGTCAATTATAATTATCGATAGTTCACCTATTTAGTTCACTTAAAAGGAGACAGATAATATAAATTGACTTGACCTCTATTTTGATAATTGAGACTTAGCCTTAACAAATAGTAGAACCCATGAATTCCAATTTCGTAAGGAAGTAGGTTAGGCTCACCGAGGTGCTAAACTTATTACGTTGGGTAAGTGGGGCAATAAATCGTTATTGCATCGAAATTTGGTTGAACTCAATGGAAAGATTAGGGTCCGTGGCCCATGTGTTCCGGGCTAATGATGACAATAAAGTATTTCATCGACCAAGAGTTCTAATTGTAGAATCGGTTAAAGAGTTAACCCACCAAATAATATTGATAAAGGTCGCGGAGTCCGTGACTCACATAAACCCGAGTTAATATAGGATTTGGGTCTTGGAATCACTTATGTAATTGGATAGAGGTCATTATATAAATGCTAAACTTGTTTAAAATGTTCACAAGTATATTAAAAACGATAAATGTTGATGTTTCTTTCATTTTCTATTTTGTAGTCCAACTTATTTTAATTCGCAATGTCGGAAAACATCAATAACGAGGTTCGACCTCCACCACTCACCACCGTATCATGGCTAAGATCCTTCATGGATCGTTGTAAACTTGAAAAGAATGGTTCAAACTTCACGGATTGGAATGGGTAACTACGCTTAGCCGCCGAAGGTGACGGTAAGCTTAGTTACCTAACCGAGGCGGCCCCTACCACTCCAAATGCGAGGTCATCAAACGCCACTAGGGAGGCCTATGAGGCCTACCACAAGGAGTCGGCGGCGATCAAGAATGTCTTGATATTTTCGATGGATAGCGAGCTTCAACGTAATGCCATTAAAATGGCAACCGCATATGAAATCTATTCTAAGACCGTGACCATGTTTTCACGAGCTCCAAGAATTTTGCAATATGAAGCCACCTCCCAATTTTTCGACCTCAATATGAAGGAGGGTCATAATGTTAGCCCTCACGTGCTCAAAATGATTGAGTACGTGAAGGTGCTTAAAGAGCAAGGAATATAGATTCCCGAGCCTCTCATAATTGACCGCATACTTCACTCCCTAAGTAAGATCAAAGGGTTTGTCAACTTTAGGGTGAACTCCAACATGCAAAATGCCACTGTCTCGGTTCATGAATTGCACAAGATGCTTGTGCAAGCCAAACGTGACATGGGCTTTCAAGCTAGCTCTAGTAAGGATGTTTTGAACATCAATGTCAAGAGCAAGGCGAAGTTCAAGAAAAGTGGAGGCAAAGGGAACAAGGGAAGCAAGCCCATTCACTCCTATCAAGGCAAAGGAAAGGCTATTATGAATAGCTCTTCCAAAGGAAAGAAGGGAGCCGTGTCCGAAGACAAGTGTCATTGTTGTAATGGCACGAGCCATTGGAAGCGTAGTTGCTCCAAGTACTTGGGAGACATCAAAGCTGGACGGGTTCTTCCAGTTGGTAATGTTTCTTCCCAAAGTATATGTTATTAATACTCATCTCAACTTTGGTATTTTGATACGAGTTGTGATTCTCACCACCCTTTTTGATCACATTTAGGGCATGAGAAGAAGGACAAGGCAAAGCAAGCCTAGGAGGATCTACGAGGAAGCTAGGGTAGCCACCACGTAGAGGAGACCTATGATGGGCTTGGCAATATTTTGCTATTTGTCTTCTATGTTGTTATTGCATTTTGATTGTTGGTTTGTTGAACTATTTTTTTTCCTTTTCCATATTTTGACATGGAAAGTATTTTGAGTTCCTTTGAACAATGGTTGTATTTGGATGGTGACTTGGTTTTCAACCCAAGTCACTATTGATGTGCGTATTCCATATGCACATTTGCCTACACATTTACCCCATTTGTGCATCATAGGTAGCTCCTTTGTGTTGGAGTAGATGTCCTCCACAATAGTGCGCCACATAATAAATCTTATTATGGAATATAATTGGGATAATTATTGACTATATATATGATTAGTCAGTTGATTAACGTAAATCAATAACGGTTGGCTAACTAGAGTTTGACGTTATTGTCGTTTGACGGCGGTGATCAAATGATCCCTTTCGGTCACACCTAAAGGATGAAATCCAAATAGTAACTAATTATTTGTATACGATACAGTTAATTAGTACAATACATATATTCGATATGTACGAGAGTTAATTGTTAGAAATTGAGTTAAGAACTCAAATTCGATTAAACTTATTTTTCAATTATGCGATAATGGACTAATAAATTTATATCTTATTTTAATACGATTAAATAAGATTTAACTTAGTAATTAATCGTTAAATTACTAAATTAGTTGAGGTTTTGAGATAGAGGTAATTAGTTAATTATATTTACAAGGAGTTGTAAAATAAATTAACTAAGCATTGTGGGACCCATTATATATTGATATAATGGTAAAATATTTACTTAAAATGTTAAGTACATATTATTTATTTAATTGAGTCATATAATTGTTATATGATCAAATTAACACTTAATTATACAAGATAATTAACCATATGATCAATAAGTATTTGTGAGACAAATATCAAAAATCAAAATGGACCAAACTAGGCCAGAATGGACCGGTTTTGGTAGTAGTTACATGGTGATGATTTTGTTCTTATTTTTACTATTTAGTTACTTATGATAGTGACATAACAAGTAGAAATAATCATCATATATACTACAACACTCCACTCTAATGCATGTGACAAAATTGAGCAAAATAATAGTCCATATTTGGACTATGACATCCGGCCAAATGGCCTATATTATGAACATTTTGTGTTCATTTTATACTTGCTTCAATTTGTGCATTTGTCATACTTCTTTCTAAAATCCTTCTTCTCACTAAAACTCTCATATACTAATATTTACTAAGTATTACTAGTGTAGTAATATAGTCATAATATTAGAAGTATTATATCTATCTTATTATCTAGTTAATAATAAGGGTAGATTATTTGGGTTAATCTTGGTGCAACTTGAAGGAGGTCTTCTAGTTTGGAGATAGTTTGTGTTCATCCATATTTATAGCTCAAGAACAACAAGAAGGAGTTCTTGTTGTGCCCATATAATTTCCATATCAATGTGAGGAAATTTCTTCTTTTATATAAATGTCTTTATATTTGCATGCATGTTACATAGATCATCACAAACTAAATTAAAAAGTAATTTAGTAATTAATTAGAGGAGTCTAATTAAGGTCTATGGACTTTCACTTTGAGCTCTTTTCTAGTCGTATTCCTCTCGTTTGCTACTTTGGTATGTTTCATGTCTATTTTGCAGATTTCACGCCTTTTATGGGTGATTCGAAGGCATTCTGACAAAGCACGAGGAATGAAGGACCAAGAACCAACCTTATACCGACTAAACAACACATTCAAGAAGCTCGAGAAGCAAAACAGGCCCAAAAAGATTAACCACCGATCGGTGGCAGCTACAGACCGATCGTTCTGGCCCAAACAGAGGTTGGACCGATCGGTGGGAGATACAAACCGATCGTTCTGACCCAATTCCAGCACAGACCGATTGTTCTACAGTCCAAGTAGATCATTCTGGGCCAATTCTGAAACACCCAGGCCCAAAACAGTTTTCAGCAGTTTCTGAGTAAACCTAATTCCAGGATATAAAAGAAGGGAATCGTCGGGAATTAAGGATCGGCATCTTTCAGCAGTCAAGATCCCTTGTCACGGATCTGAAAACTTCTCAAACTCTCTTTAATTTCTGTACTTAGGTTTAGATTTACATTTTCGCCTGTTTTTGACCTTGCCACCGATCGGTCTTTGTTTGCCACCGATCGGTCCTTGTTCTTTTTTATCCCAGAATTCAGGTTCTTTTGATTTCGTTTCATAGTTCTGTTATGTTTCTTTGTCCTTGTTGATTTGTTCATGTTTTCGTCGCTTTTATCCATGTCTTATGCCATATTCTTTATCATCTTTGCCCATTGTTTGATCTCTGTAGCCATGAATAGCTAATTTCCTTGCTAGGGTTAGGGTTAGCTGTGGTAGATTTGGGATTAGGGGGTGGCCAATTAAACTGTTTATGCATCTGAACCTATTTCGCGCTTGAATTGTCATCTGTTTGACCTAGGACGCTAGGTTATCGTCTGTTTAGTGTATTTCCCCTAAGACCTGACCAGTAATTGGGATTTTAGACCTGTAGGATAGTGAACTCTGTGAGACCGGACAAGTAATCAGAGTGGCTAGGGGTGGTTAGGAGGCCGGACCAGCAACTTTCTCACCCTTTAGACTGTTTAGACCTTGGCTCGACCTATCCCTTTGACACCATAGTGAACCCGTTCTGCCCTAGTCTTCGTTTCATCTGATTTTCATAATTTTACTTCGTTTTATATTTGTTTTCATTTATTCACTGCTTTCAATTTCGTACCTTCTAAACTCACCTCTCAACCTGTTAAACCTGTCACCTTAGCAGAATTGAATATCGACCTAAACTGATTAGATACATCACGCCTCCCTGTGATCGACCTGGACTTATCACTAGCTGCCCTAGCTAGTTTTAGTTTGGACTTATAAATTATTGTTTGATATCGGATTTATAACGACTAAAACCAGTAATCAAAATGGCGCCGTTGCCGGGGAGGCAATATTCTGATTAATTTTGGATTTTCTTTTCTGTTCTAAGTGACTTCTGTGAAATTCTGCCCTTATACCGATCGGTACATACCCCCCACCGATCGGTCTGTCTATTTTCTGACTGTTTTCTGCAAGTTTGTATGCGCAGGAGAAATTCTGCTGCCCTGCTGAACTTCGATCCTGAACCAGAAAGATTACTGCGTAGAAATCGAAGGCTGGCTGACAACGAAAGCACACAAACACCCACAATAACACCTACATCTTCACCATCACCTACAATATCACCTACATCAACCCCACCAACATCACCAAGAACCACAATGCCTAAACTTAGTGATGAAGGGATGCCTACTGCTGCACAGGTGCCCACAGGGACTCTCAGCCCTAACCGCACAGCAACCAACTTTAAAATTGACCCATCCTTCTACAACCTCATCCACAAAGAACAATTTGGGGGTGCACCA
>JAIUZE010011276.1:0-21104 GCA_022085475.1 Heliosperma pusillum | reverse complement strand
CATGCAAATATAAAGACATTTATATAAACGAAGAAATTTCCTCACATTGATATGGAAAATATAAGGGCACAACAAGAACTCCTTCTTGTTGTTCTTGAGCTAATAATATGGATGAACACAAATAATCTCCAAAGTAGAAGATCTCCTCTAAGTTGCACCAAGATTAACCCAAATAATCTACCCTTATGATTAACTAGATAATAAGATAGATATTATTCTACTAATATTATGACTATATTACTACACTAGTAATACTTAGTAAATATTAGTATTTGAGAGTTTTTAGAGAGAAGATGAGTTTTGAGAGAAGTAAGGAAAACAAGCATGAATGAACAAATAAAATGATCAACCATATTGCCCTTTTATAGGCAATCTGGCCGGTCCATATGAGCATCACAAGGCTCTCATTTTGCTTATTTTAATCACATGCATTAGGGTGGAGTGTTGTAGTATAAGTGATGATTGTATTCTACTTGTTATGTCACTTTCAATTGGTAACTAAAGAGTGTAAACAAGAACAACAATCATCACCATGTAACTACAATATAACCGGCCATTATGGCCTAGTTTGGTCCATATTGATTTTTTGATATTTGTCTCACAAATACTTATTGATCATATGGTTAATTATCTTGTATAATTAAGTGTTAATTTGATCATATAACAATTATATGACTCAATTAAATAAATAATATGTACTTAACATTGTAAGTAATATTTTACCATTATATCAATATATAATGGGTCCCACAATGCTTAGTTAATTTATTTTACAACTCCTTGTAAATATAAGTAACTAATTACCTCTATCTCAAAACCTCAACTAATTTAGTAATTTAACGATTAATTACTAAGTTAAATCTTATTTAATCGTATTAAAATAAGATATAAATTTATTAGTCAATTATCGCATAATTGAAAAATAAGCTTAATCGAATTTGAGTTCTTAACTCATTTTCTAATAATTAACTCTCGTACATATCGAATATATGTAATGTACTAAGTAACTGTATCGTATACAAATAATTAGTTACTATTTGGATTTCATCCTTTAGGTGTGACCGAAAGGGATCAGTTGATCACCGCCGTCATACGACAATAACGTCAAACTCTAGTCAGCCAACCGTTATTGATTTACGTTAATCAACTGACTAATCATATATATATAGTCAATAAATATCCCAATTATATTCCTTAATAAGATGTATTATGTGGCGCACTATTGTGGAGGACACCTACTCCAACAATCTCCCACTTGTCTGACACAAGTGTGCGTCACCGATTCTCTTGTCTCTTTATCACATCTCCCACTCAACGCAGGTGTCTTTCAGGTCGCCACTTGCGTTGACAATTCTAGAGTGGTTTTCTCATAGGAGGTAACGTCTGACCGGAAAATCTACCATAGATCTCTTTCCGAGCGTGGCCACGCATTTACAGTAACTACTCCTCGAGTGGCCTAAAGATGTTTTTACCCAACGTGGGTGGACAATTCCTGTTGATCCATCTACTCTGTATGATGCAGATCATCATGATCCAGAAGAAGTCCATCGGCCTCCTTTTACGGCACGACCTAGAACATCAACCAAAACCAATCGGAAACTGCACCGACTCAGATAGACGGTCGTCAGTCAAAAGAATCGACTTATAGGAATAAGATAGAAGACCCTGCCACGACCAGGCATCAAATAATTGAGTTAAGGGTCTCTACAATGTCACTGTCCGACAGAGTGTCATACAGTCTGTCTATGTAAACGACCAGTCATCTCCATGACCCCATGGTGCTGAACCAACCATCGATCGACTTACAATCTAGTCATTTCGAGACGTCACCTCATTGAGTGACTAGGGACAAAATACTAAGTTTGTCCTATTCACTTGAATAGGGTCCACAATCTATTCGGATAAACCAAGGATTAAAAGTTAGTCAAATAATATAAAAGAGTTTAAAATAAAACTGAACAATGAATGCCAGTATCGTTATATGAAATAATTAATACAACATTCAATTATACCATATTACATAATCTAAGGAATTCTGACACAGGTCTCAATCCTCTGTGACGACATGACCATCATGCTTAGCCTTTGATAAAGGCTTGGTTAAAGGATCAGCAATGTTGTAATCTGTCCCAACCTTACAAATGTCAATTTCCTTTCTGTCCACGTAATCTCTAATTACATGATATTTCCTAAGTACATGTCTAGACTTGTTACTAGACTTGGGCTCTTTTGCCTGAAAAATAGCC
The DNA here is from genome assembly GCA_022085475.1 of Heliosperma pusillum. Classification (NCBI taxonomy): domain Eukaryota; kingdom Viridiplantae; phylum Streptophyta; class Magnoliopsida; order Caryophyllales; family Caryophyllaceae; genus Heliosperma; species Heliosperma pusillum. Next base: position 18,858 of record JAIUZE010011276.1, on the reverse strand, counting down.
CCAATGTTATCACAATAAATTGTGATAGGATCTTTGGCAGTAGGGACTACTGTTAGTCCTTCCAAAAATTGCCGAATCCACACAGCTTCCTTTGCAGCTTCAGACGCTGCAAGGTACTCTGCTTCTGTTGTAGAATCCACTGTAACGCTTTGCTTGAAAACTCTTCCAGCAAACAACTCCTCCATTCATCATATAAACGTAGCCGAATTGGGATTTCATATCATTCCTATCTGTTTGGAAACTGGCATCTGTGTAAACGTAACGTAACTTGGTTCGCCTCCAAACATTCTAAGAACGAATCCTGGTCCTTCTTAAGTAATAAGGATGTTCTTTACGGCATCCAGTGAACTCACATGATTGCTTGGTCAACGGACTTTCATGCTCAAAGCATATGCAACGTCGGGACGAGGCACACACTCAATAGCATACTGCTGATCCAAAAGTGATGCATAAGGGATCAATTTCATGCGTTCAATCTCCTCGGGTTTAGTAGGGCACTCTGACTTGCTCAAAGTGATCCCACTTCCCATCGGAAGAAAGCCTCTCTTAGAGTCTTTCATGTTGAACCGATCAAGAATCTTATCAATATAAGTTTCTTGACTTAATGCTAGTATCCTTTTAGATCTATCCCTATAGATCCGGATACCTAAGATGCGCTGGGCCTCTTCTAAGTCTTTCATTTGGAAATGTATTCCTAGCCACTCCTTTACAGAAGTGAGCATTGGAATATCATTCCCAATGAGTAGTATGTCATCTACATACAAGACTAGAAAAGTTACTTTACTCCCACTAAACTTCATGTATAAACACGGTTCCTCGACACTTCGAGTGAAACCATTTTGTTTTATTACATGATCGAAACGATGATTCCAACTTCTGGATGCTTGCTTAAGACCATAGATGGATCTCTTAAGTTTGCATACCTTCTTAGGGTTTGATGGATCCACAAAACCTTCAGGTTGTGTCATGTACACTTCCTCTTCTAGAATCCCATTCAAGAAGGCGGTTTTGACATCCATTTGCCAAATCTCATAATTATGAAAGGCGGCAACCGCTAAGATAATCCTTATGGATCGAAGCATGGCGACTGGGGCAAAGGTTTCGTCATAGTGAAGACCTTGAACTTGGGTGAAACCTTTTGCCACCAATCTAGCTTTATAAACATCATTATGTTTGTCTATGCCACTTTTGATCTTATATATCCACTTACACTGAAGAGAGGTTCTTAACTCTTTAGGTACATCAACCAAGTCCCATACTTGATTGTCTGTAATAGAATCCATTTCGGATTGCATGGTCACAAGCCATAGTTTTTGAGTCGGGACTAGAAATGGTGCTTGTAGGAGTAGGTTCGTTACTTTCACAAAGTAACACATTATAGTATCACCTTCCTCTATAATACCAAGGTATCTATCAGGTTGATGACTAATTCTGCTTGACCTCCTAGGTTCCGAAGGAATAATGACAGTACCAGACGAAGAGGGGACGTTTTCCTCGTCGTTCTTTTTCGGTTTGTGGCTCTTGGACTTCATCAAGTTCAAATTTTCTCCCACTCTGTCTTTTAGAAATAAAATCATTTTCTAAAAAGACTGCATCACGAGACACAAACACTTTGTCCTCGTGTTTATTGTAGAATTAATAAGCACGTGATTCCTTTGGATATCCTACAAAAAGACATTTGTCAGATTTGGGTGCGAGTTTATCGTCAGCCTTATTCTTAACAAAAGCCTCGCATCCCCAAATTCTCATAAATGACAAATAAGGAACTTTTCCTGTCCATATCTCATATGGAGTCTTGTTTGCCGCTTTAGTCGGGCTTCGATTAGTGAAAATATTGCAGATAAGATAGCAAAACCCCAAAAATAATCAGGAAGCTCTGTTAGACTCATCATAGATCGAACCATATCTAATAAAGTTCGATTTCTCCTTTCGGACACACCGTGTAATTGAGGTGTTCCAGGAGGAGGCCATTGTGATACTATACCACAATCTTTTAGGTGTGAATCAAATTCATTGTTAAAGTATTCACCACCACGATCGTTTATCGTAGGGTTTTATCTTTTTATTCCAATTGGTTTTCTACTTCATTTTGAAATTCTTTGAATTTTCAAAAGAAATCACTTTTATGGCCTCATCAAGTAGACATCTCCATATCTACTCAAGTCGTCGGTAAAAGTAATGAAGTAGTGATAACCACCTCTAGCTCGGATAGTCATTGGACCGCATACATCCGTATGTATAAGTCCTAATACTTCACTTGCTCGTGTCCCTTTTCCCGTAAAAGGAGCACGAGTCATCTTGCCTAGAAGACAAGATTCGAATACGCCATAAGATTCGTAATCGAATGGTTTGAGTACTTTAGATGAAACAAGTCTCTTTATGCGTCGTTCGTTTATGTGCCCTAAACGACAATGCCAAAGGTATGATTGATTAGGTTCACCTGTTTTGAGCTTCTTGTTTTCTACATGATAGACCTCTTTTGCAATATTTAAAACATAAATACCTCCAATAGAAATGGCCTCGCCATAAACCATTTCATTAAGTGAAAAAGTACAACAGTTGTTCTTAATGCAAAATGAAAATCCTTCCATGTCTAACACGGAAATGGAGATAATTTTCTTGGTAAGAGTTGGTACATAATAGCAATTATTTAAATACAACTCTAAACCATTAGGCAAAAGAAGAACGTAGGTGCCCACGGAAACTGCGGCTACCTTAGCTCCATTTCCCATGCGCAGGTCCACGTCACCCGTGGCTAGTGCTTGCGCGTCCCTCAGCCCCTGTACATGATTACAAAGGTGAGAACCACAACCGGTATCAAATACCCAAGAAGATGTACTAGCAAAGTTAATATCTATCATATAGAGTGATGAAAGAATTTTACCTGACGTTGTCACACAACCGTCCTTCTTGTCTTTCAAGTATTTGGGGCAAGTGCGTTTCCAATGCCCTTTGCCATTACAATAATAGCAATCCGCTTCCGCGTGTTGTTGACCTTGGGTGGGCCTTATAAAAGACTTGGCATTTCCCTTGCCGGGATTTTCTTGAAAAGAGTCTTACACCCTTGCCCTTGTCCTTCCTCACCCCAAGGTTCATGTTCTTCATTCATGGAAAGAAACCATCCTGGGGGTGCACTCCCACTAGCCTCCATGTCCCTCTCCGCTTGGGTGGTGAGGAGTGCATTGGAGTCATGGAAAACTCTTATCCATGCCATTAATGTTATAGTTCACCCTAATTGGGGAACTTAGGTGAGTGAGGAGGAATGAAGGAATCTTACCCACAACCAAATTCTTCATCATCCCCATTGACCCTTGAGGTCGGGTTTGTTGATAGGGTTTGATGTAAAGCGATGATTGCTTCGCCCTAATTGATTGATCTTCCGACCACTACGAAACCGTCTGTGCTTCTTTCTCTTTCGAATTAGTGAACCTTCTTGAAATGCATTCACTTGGTCTCAAGCTTGCTTCTTCAAATCGTCGGGTTCTAGGAAAATGCTCGGAAATATAGAAAAAGGGCGTAGAAACGTCACTTTCCCTACAAAACAGGTTAGAACATAGGAATTCGCCTAGAAGACGATATTAGCTCATAAAGTGGCTTAACAAAGCACAAACGACATACAAAACCGAGCTAAATTGGGGGTTAAAACCATACAAATATTCACTTATCATAAGGGCTGAGGTCTCTTATGTTGAATGTGCCATGAAACCCATATTCCCCTGGCAATTCCACCTTGTAAGCATTGGCTGCCACCTTCTATATGATTTCAAAGGGTCATTTGCCCTGGGCATAAGCTTGTTCTTTCTTTTGCTTGGAATCCTTTCTTTCCTGAGGTGTAGCCATACCAGATCACCTGCTTGAAACTCCTTCTTTCCCCTTGGCACCTTGGCTTTTAATTTTTACTGCTCATTGGCTTTCTATATGTTCTTTCTAACCTGCTCATGTAGCTTGAGCATCTGTTCCACCCTTTTCTTGACATCATAGTTCAGAAACTCCTTAGGCACATTGGACAACTCTATGGGCATGAGTGGGCTGCTGCCATAGACCACTTCAAATGGGAAGTGGTCAATGCTTGATGACGGGGGCTCTGTTGAAAGCAAATTCTGCCTGAGCTAGCTTGAGATCCGAATCTCCTAGGGACTTCTTCACAATGCACCTGAGTATTCTTCCTAAGGTTTTGTTGGTGACTTCTGTTTGTCCATCTGTTTGGGGGTGGTGAGATGTGCTGAAGAGCAGCCTAGTGTTTAGGAGCTTCCACAAGGTCTTCAAGAAGTAACTCATAAACTTTGTATCCCTGTCTGAAAAAATTGATCTAGGTACTCCATGCAGCATGACTACCTCTTTGAAATAAAGTTTAGCAACCCCTGATGCATCCTCAGTTTTCTTACATGGCACAAAATGAGCCATCTTGCTGAATCTGTCAACCACAACCATGATGGAATCCTTTCCCCTGGGAGTCCTGGGCAGAGCAACAATAAAGTCCATGCTAATGTCTTCCCAAAGCTTATCAGGTACATGTAGTGGTGTGTATGGTCCTGCTTGGAAGGAGCTCTTTGCCTTTTGGCAGCTGGAACACCTCCTAAGTGAAAGTCCATAGACCTTAATTAGACTCTTCTAATTAGTTTCTAAATTACTTGTTAATTTAGTATTTAATGATCTATGTAATATGCATGCAAATATAAAGACATTTATATAAAGGAAGAAATTTCCTCACATTGATATGGAAAATATAAGGGCACAACAAGAACTCCTTCTTGTTGTTCTTGAGCTAATAATATGGATGATCACAAATAATCTCCAAAGTAGAAGATCTCCTCTAAGTTGCACCAAGATTAACCCAAATAATCTACCCTTATTATTAACTAGATAATAAGATAGATATAATACTACTAATATTATGACTATATTACTACACTAGTAATACTTAGTAAATATTAGTATTTGAGAGTTTTTAGATAGAAGAAGAGTTTTTGAGAGAAGTAAGAAAATAAGCATGAATTGAATGAATAAAATGATCAACCATATTGCCCTTTTATAGGCAATATGGCCGGTCATATTGAGCTCTACAAGGCTCTTATTTTGCTTATTTTAGTCACATGCATTAGAGTGGAGTGTTGTAGAAAAGATGATGATTGTTTTATACTTGTTATGTCACTTTCAAATGCTAACTAAAGAGTTACAACAAGAACAACAATCATCACCATTCTAACTACATCATAACCGGCCATGTTGGCCTAGTTGGATCCATTTTGATTTTTGATATTTGTCTCACAAATACTTATTGATCATATGGTTAATTATCTTGTATAATTAAGTGTTAATTTGATCATATAACAATTATATGACTCAATTAAATAAATAATATGTACTTAACATTTTAAGTAATATTTTACCATTATATCAATATATAATGGGTCCCACAATGCTTAGTTAATTTATTTTACAACTCCTTGTAAATATAATTAACTAATTACCTCTATCTCAAAACCTCAACTAATTTAGTAATTTAACGATTAATTACTAAGTTAAATCTTATTTAATCGTATTAAAATAAGATATAAATTTATTAGTCAATTATCGCATAATTGAAAAATAAGTTTAATCGAATTTGAGTTCTTAACTCAATTTCTAACAATTAACTCTCGTACATATCGAATATATGTAATGTACTAATTAACTGTATCGTATACAAATAATTAGTTACTATTTGGATTTCATCCTTTAGGTGTGACCGAAAGGGATCAGTTGATCACCGCCGTCAAACGACAATAACGTCAAACTCTAGTCAGCCAACCGTTATTGATTTACGTTAATCAACTGACTAATCATATATATAGTCAATAAATATCCCAATTATATTCCTTAATAAGATTTATTATGTGGCGCACTATTGTGGAGGACACCTACTCCAACAATCTCCCACTTGTCTGACACAAGTGTGCGTCACCGATTCTCTTGTCTCTTTATCACATCTCCCACTCAACGCAAGGTGTCTTTCAGGTCGCACTTGCGATTGACAATATCTAGAGTGGTTTTCTCGATAGGGAGAGTAACTGTCTGACCGGAAAATCTACCATAGATCTCTTTCCGAGCGTGGCCACGCATTTACAGTAACTTCTCCTCAAGTGGCCTAAAGATGTTTTTACCCAACGTGGGTGGACAATTCCTGTTGATACATCTACTATGTATGATGCAGATCACCATGATCTAGAAGATGTCCATCGGCCTCCTTTTACGGCACGACCTAGAACATCAACCAAAACCAATCGAAAACTGCACCGACTCAGATAGACGGTCGCCAGTCAAAAGAATCGACTTATAGGAATAAGATTGAAGACCCTGCCACGACCAGGCATCAAATAATTGATTTAAGGGTCTCTACAATGTCACTGTCCGACAGAGTGTCATACAGTCTGTCTATGTAAACGACCAGTCATCTCCATGACCCCATGGTGATGAACCAACCATCGATCGACTTACAATCTAGTCACTTCGAGACGTCACCTCATTGAGTGACTAGGGACAAAATACTAAGTTCGTCCTATTCACTTGAATAGGGTCCAACATTGTCTTACAATCTATTCGGATAAACAAAGTATTAAATTTAGTCAAACTAAATAAAAAGAGTTTATAATAAAACTCGAACAATGAATGCAATTATCATATATGAAATAATTAATACAACATTCAATTATTACATATTACATAATCTAAAGGAATTTTGGCACACGTCTCAATCCCATTGTGACGACATGACCATCATGCTTAGCCTTTGATAAAGGCTTAGTTAAAGGATCAGCAATGTTGTCATCTGTCCCAACCTTACAAATCAATTTCCTTTATGTCCACGTAATCTCTAATTACATGATATTTCCTAAGTACATGTCTAGACTTGTTACTAGACTTGGGCTCTTTTGCTTGAAAAATAGCCCCACTGTTATCACAATAAATTGTGATAGGATCTTTGGCAGTAGGGACTACAGTTAGTCCTTCCAAAAATTGTCGAATCCACACAGCTTCCTTTGCAGCTTCAGACGCTGCAAGGTACTCTGCTTCTGTTGTAGAATCCGCTGTAACGCTTTGCTTGAAACTCTTCCAGCAAACAGCTCCTCCATTCATCATATAAACGTAGCCAGATTGGGATTTCATATCTTCCCTATCTGTTTGGAAACTGGCATCTGTGTAACCTTTTACACGTAACTCAGTCTCGCCTCCAAACACTAAGAACAAATCCTTGGTCCTTCTCAAGTACTTAAGGATGTTCTTTACGGCTATCCAGTGACTCTCACCTGGATTTGCTTGGTAACGACTTGTCATGCTCAAAGCATTGCAACATCGTAACGAGTGGCACATCATAGCATACATGAGCGTGGTCCAAGCAGCTGATGCTTAGGGATCAATTTCATGCGTTCACTCTCCTCTGGTTGGGTAGGAAACTCTGATTTTCTCAAAGGTATCCCCTTCCCATAGGAAGAAAGCCTCTCTTAGAGTCTTTCATGTTGAACCGATCAAGAATTTTATCAATATAAGTTTCTTGACTTAATGCCAGTATCCTTTTAGATATATCCCTATAGATCCGGATACCTAAGATGCGCTGGGCCTCTCCTAAGTCTTTCATTTGGAAATGAATCCCTAGCCACTCCTTCACATAAGTGAGCATTGGAATATCATTCCCAATGAGTAGTATGTCATCTACATACAAGACTAGAAAAGTTACTTTACTCCCACTAAACTTCATGTATAAACACGGTTCCTCGACACTTCGAGGGAAACCATTTTGTTTAATTACATGATCGAAACGATGATTCCAACTCCTGGATGCTTGCTTAAGACCATAGATGGATCTCTTAAGTTTGCATACCTTTTTAGGGTTTGATGGATCCACAAAACCTTCAGGTTGTGTCATGTACACTTCCTCTTCTATAATCCCATTCAAGAAGGCGGTTTTGACATCCATTTGCCAAATCTCATAATTATGAAATGCGGCAACCGCTAAGATAATCCTTATGGATCGAATCATGGCGACTGGGGCGAAGGTTTCGTCATAGTGAAGACCATGAACTTGGGTGAAACCTTTTGCCACCAATCTAGCTTTGTAAACATCATTATGTTTGTCTATGCCACTTTTGATCTTATAGAGCCACTTACACTGAAGAGGTCGTACCTCCTTAGGTAAATCAACCAAGTCCCATACTTGATTGTCGTACATAGAATCCATTTCGGATTGCATGGCTCCTAGCCATAGCTTTGAGTCGGGACTAGAAATGGCTTCTTTGTAGGTAGTAGGTTCGTTACTTTCAAAAAGTAACACATTATAGTCATCACCTTCCTCTATAATACCAAGGTATCTATCAGGTGGATGACTAATTCTGCTTGACCTCCTAGGTTCCGAAGGAATAATTACCGTACCAGACAAAGAGGGAACGTTTTCCTCGTCGTCCTTTTCGGTTTGTGGCTCTTGGACTTCATCAAGTTCAAATTTTCTCCCACCCTGTCTTTTAGAAATAAAATCATTTTCTAAAAAGACTGCATCACGAGACACAAACACTTTGTCCTCGTGTTTATTGTAGAAGTAATAAGCACGTGATTCCTTTGGATATCCTACAAAAAGACATTTGTCATATTTGGGTGCGAGTTTATCGTCAGACTTATTCTTAACAAAAGCCTCGCATCCCCAAATTCTCATAAACGACAAATAAGGGACTTTCCCTGTCCATATCTCATATGGAGTCTTGTTTGCCCCTTTAGTCGGGCTTCGATTTAGTGAAAATATTGCAGATAAGATAGCAAAACCCCAAAAATAATCAGGAAGCTCTGTCAGACTCATCATAGATCGAACCATATCTAATAAAGTTCGATTTCTCCTTTCGGACACACCATTTAATTGAGGTGTCCCAGGAGGAGTCCATTGTGATACTATACCACAATCTTTTAGGTGAGAATCAAATTCATTGTTCAAGTATTCACCACCACGATCGGATCGTAGGGTTTTAATCTTTTTATTCAATTGGTTTTCTACTTCATTTTGAAATTCTTTGAATTTTTCAAAAGCATCACTTGTATGCCTCATCAAGTAGACATATCCATATCTACTCAAGTCGTCGGTAAAAGTAATAAAGTAGTCATAACCACCTCTAGCTTGGATATTCATTGGACCGCACACATCCGTATGTATAGGCCTATTACTTTACTTGCTCGTGTCCCTTTTCCCCGTAAAAAGGAGCACGAGTCATCTTGCCTAGAAGACAAGATTCGCATACACCATAAGATTCGTTATCGAATAGTTTGAGTACTTTAGATGAAACAAGTCTCTTTATGCGTCGTTCGTTTATGTGCCCTAAACGACAATGTCAAAGGTATGATTGATTAGGTTCACCCGTTTTAAGCCTCTTGTTTTATACAAGATAGACCTCTTTTGCAATATCTAGAACATAAATACCTCCAATAGAAATGGTCTCGCCATATATCATTTCATTAAACGAAAAAGTACAACGATTGTCCTTAATACAAAAAGAAAAACCTTCCATGTCTAACATGGAAATGGAGATAATGTTCTTGGTAAGAGTTGGTACATAATAGCAATTATTTAAATACAACTCTAAACCATTAGGCAAAAGAAGAACGTAGGTGCCCACGGAAACTGCGGCTACCTTAGCTCCATTTCCCATGCGCAAGTCCACGTCACCCTTGGCTAGTGCTCGCGCGTCCTTCAGCCCTTGTACATGATTACAAAGGTGAGAACCACAACCGATATCAAATACCCAAGAAGATGTACTAGCAAAGTTAATATCTATCATATAGAGTGATGAAAGAATTTTACCTGACGTTGTCACACAACCGTCCTTCTTGTCTTTCAAGTATTTGGGGGCAATTGCGTTTCCAATGCCCTTTGTCATTACAATAATAGCAATCCGCCTCCGCGTGTTTGTTGTCTTTGGGCTTAGGCTTATAAAAGACCTTGCCCTTTCCCTTGTCGATTTTCTTGAAAAGAGTCTTACCCTTTCCTTTGTCCTTTTTCACCCCAAGGCTCATGTTCTTCAATTTCATTGAAAGAACGTCTTTGGATTCACTCCCACTAGCCTCCATGTCCCTGTCCGCTTGGGCGAGGAGTGCATGGATCGGAGTTCATGGAAACTCTTTTCCATGCCATTCATGTTATAGTTCACCCTAAATTGGGTGAACTTTGGTGTGAGTGAATGAAGGATTTTACCCACCAATAATTGCTTTGGAATTTTGCACCCTAGATGCTCTAAGGTGTCGGCGTGCTCAACCATTTTGAGCACGTGTGGGCCAACTTTTTGGCCCCTTTGAAGCTTAGTGTCAAATAATTTCGTAGCCGCCTCATATTGGAGAATTTGAGGGGCTTGCGAAAACATCGACGTTATCCTCGTGAATATCGTATATGCATCGAGAGATATCAATTGGAGTTTGAGTTTGGGTGAGATTGACAAAATCAAGACATTCTTGACGTCATTGGCAACCTTTAAATAAAGTTCATATTCGGCCCGAACCACCGCGGACGATCTTGGCCCTGGTTCGGTGGGGGGCTCTTCGACCAAGTAGCGAAGCACGTTATCGGATATCGTGGCGCTCTTGATCGTTGATTCCCATTCAACGAAGTTATTACCTTCATCTTTTAGGACACACTTGTCCATGACGGATCTCAACGACGAGTCCTTACCCAAGGTTGCGTGGTTTGATGAAGTTGACATTGTGCGAATATGGTTACTACAACAAAAATAAATATATAAACATTCATTGTTAATTTACTTGAAAAACATTTTAACAAGTTTAGCATTTATATAATGACCTCTCAGTAAATTATATAAATGATTCCAAGACCCATTCTTTAAATAACACTAGTCTTAGTATTGGCTACCTTTATCTAAAAAATGGAAGTCATTACTTGGCTAAGTCTACCCTTAGAACTCTTGGTTGACGGATTTCAACTAAATCCATCTCCTAGTCCCAAGATAACGCTTATCTCGTTGAGTCCAATCCAATTTAGCTTGTGATCGTATCACCCTACTTACCCGAGGTAAAAAGGGACCCACGAGCGTGGTAGCCCTAATGAACACGGGATTCATAGGTGTTACTAATTGGTAAGGCTAATCCCAATTTTTTTTTCTTTTTTTTTTTTTAAAATATATGAGAGATCTTGTCAATTTAGTTATTAATTCCCTATAAGCGAACTAAGTCGGTGAATTGTGAAAAACGTTGAATTGACAATAACGGAAAATAAAATGCATGTGTGATGATTTTGGCATGAGCGGAAATAAAGCAAGCAACCAAGCAACGAAAAAATCCTAGTATGGCCACCTAGCTAATCAAATTAACTAGATAATTACAAATTCGGAAACCAACTCCTTGGTCCCTTGCCTCTTCACTTGGAACGCCTTCCAAAAATGACACCGTCTTGAGGGAGTCACCGGTCTTCATAAAAATAATTACAAATACACAAATTCCTATTATACATTTGTTCTAAAAAATGAAATTAGTCACACAAGGGAATTATTTTATAGGCAATATGGCCGGTAGTCACACAAGGGAATTATTTTACTTATTTTAATTCACATGCAAAGTGGTAGAGTTTAGTGTTGAGTGAAATGATTTTAGGTTACTATTCATGTCATAATCACATGTGACTTGTAAGCATGAACAAAAGCAACCATCATCACCTCACCACTACTACTTGACCGACCCCTAGTGGCCTTATATGGTTCATTTTAATTTTTGATATTTGTGCCACAAATACTTATTAAGTGTTAATTTGATCATATAACAATTATATGACACAAATAAATAAATAATATGTACTTAACATTTTAAGTAATATTTTACCATTATATCAATATATAATGGGTCCCACAATGCTTAGTTAATTTATTTTACAACTCCTTGTAAATATAATTAACTAGTTACCTCTATCTCAAAACCTCAACTAATTTAGTAATTTAACGATTAATTACTAAGTTAGATATTATTTAGTCATATTAAAATAAGATATAAAATTATTAGTCAGTTATCGCATAATTGAAAAATAAACTTAATCGAATTTGAGTTCTTAACTCAATTTCTAACAATTAACTCTCGTACATATCAAATATATGTAATGGATTAATCAACTGTATCATATACAAATAATTAGTTACTATTTAGATTTTATCCTATAGGTGTGACCGAAAGGAATCAGTTGATCACCGCCGTCATACGACAATAACGTCAAACTCTAGTCAGCCAACCGTTATTGATTTACGTTAATCAACTGACTAATCATATATATAGTCAATAAATATCCCAATTATATTCCTTAATGAGATTTATTATGTGGCGCACTATTGAGGAGGACACCTACTACAACAATTGGTACACGTTTTTATCTACTAGAGACGATGGCACAGATAGCACCATCATCTTCATATCTATATTATGGAGTATATGGGTCAGCCCAAGATTATCTTCAACAACTCAACTTTTTTGCCAAGAAACCTGTTAGGAATACAAAACAAGGAGGCGAAAGCTGTTATTATGGCTACGGGCTTAAAGAAATCATCTGGAACCAATCCAAATTGCCTTGAAATTAGGGATTTAATGATGGAAAAGGAAAAATGCGGAACCATTTTCCTTTTTATATGATTAGAGGTGGTATGACTTGTCATGCATTTCGGGCAAAATTAGATGCGGGATGGCTTCCATTGTAAGAATTATTATTTAATTCTCTGTTATGTGGACCTAATTACCGATGTCAGTCACCTTGATTAATAACGGTTAAATATAATGTTCCGGGTTTTTAGTAGGAGTGATAGATTAAGTGGATTACGGTTAATGTTTACATGCCATTAACATATCAGGCCCACTTATCTTATTAAGCCCCTCCTGCCACCTCTCTATATAAGCAACACCTGTTTGTGCTTTAACCTAATTCATTTATATTAAGAAAACACACATAAAGAAAGTGAATTAGAGAATAAGGAAGGCAAGAGAAGGCAAAACAATAAGGGTTCATCTTTTATCTTTCTCAAGTGATTTTATTATCAGATCTAATGGCTATGTCACGTAAGTACCTCTCAGTAATTATCGCTTTAATCAAGATCCTATAATTTATGTTTACATGTGGTATCAGAGCAGGATTGTGATTACAGTTATAATTCTGATTAATGTTTTGATTATGTTTTTATGAATGAATTTAATGCTTTAATCATGATGTTATAATATTCATTCATAATTGGTTGTATACCCTTATGATTGATAACGTATCCTTATATCATGATCGTTTCCGCTGCCCTAATCGAATTATTTTGTTTTATATGATTTATGATGATTATTTGCGCTGCCCTAATTTGACTTGTATGGTTTATTATGATTATTGTTTGCGTATGAATGTCGTGTGACCTATACCACACTCGATCGAGCTAATGCTTCACTCGATCGAGATGGTTTATTCATGATGTTGCTCGATCGAGCTAATGCTTCACTCGATCGAGACCTTTTGTCTTCGAATTTACTTGATCGAGCTGATGTCTTACTCGATCGAGGTCTGCCCGTGTTGGTTCGATACTTAATATTTGTTTTTCATAGTATGCTCGTATAATATTGTTTTATTATGCTTATAGAATTACTTTAAATTATCATATTTTATGTAAGCATACATTCTTATTGTAGATTAATTATATCTTATGTATCGATTAAAGGAGACTTTCGCATTATGACGATTTGAAATTCACCACAGTGATTTCATCTCGTACGCGATCAGATCTCATAATGTAATTAAATTGGGCATTCACATTATGTTGATGTTCACCACAGTGGACTCAAATTATGCAGTGAATATCCGTCTAAGCATCTAATGGGGTGAAATAACTTGTATTAAGGTTTTACCCACAGGTAACCTAACATTAAAGTGAAACACTCATTAAAGAGAGTATACTCGATTATGTAATTAAGCATGCGTAGGTTGTCCACAGATACTGCACTTGCTTAATGAATGTTTATGAATTACTCATTTAAGTTTCAAGTCTTAGTCATAATTCCTATTGTGTGATAAACTCAAAGCCTAATGTTCTGAGCATTTTTCATAATGCAGTACCGTTGCAAAGCTCTCTCAATAACTATGTCCAAGCAGTGCCACAACTTGATGGTACTAATTACTCAGAATGGAAGGAGCATCTCGAGTTCTATTTAGGTATTCTTGAACTTGATCAGGTGCTTAATGGAACAGCTCCTGCTGAACCAGCTTCTGATGCGAGTAAAGAAGTACTTGATGAGTATAACTGGTGGAAGAAATGTGACAGTCTTTGCTTAAAGTTCTTACGACTTACCACTGCACCAAACATTAAGTCCTCCATTTCGGAGACAGGCTGTACTACAGCCAGTAAGTACATGGAAATCATTAAGGAACGCTTTCAGACTACCGTTAAAGCGGTAGCTGGAAGGCTTATGTCTGAACTTACCACTGCTAAGTATAATGAGAATGTCACCACCATGCAGCAACATGTGTTGCACATGACGAATCTGGCAGCTAAGTTGGGAAAACTGGGCATGAAAGTTGAGGATCCGTTCCTCGCCCAGTTTATAATCAACTCTCTGCCTGATAAGTTTGATGCTTTTCACCTTCATTACAACACCGTTAAAGAAATTTGGAGTGTTAATGAATTGACCAATAAACTGGTTCAGGAAGCAGCAAGAATCAAACAGAAAGATGAGGCTGATGCCTCAAGTAAGAATGGTGGTTTACCCCAGGCACATCATGTGCATCATGTAAGCGGGAAATATAAAGGTAAGTTTAGAAACAGAAAGGGCATTAAGTCAAGCCCTTCTGATAAACCGTCTTCATCTGGCATAAAGAAGGAAATTAAGAAGCAGGAAAGTTGCTTTTTCTGTAAGAAACCTGGGCACTTTCAGCAAGACTGCATAAAGCGTAAGAATTGGTTCGAAAAGAAGGGTAAGCCTTTGGCTTTAGTATGTTTCGAATCAAATTATGTTGAAGTTCCTTCTAATACATGGTGGCTAGATACAGGCTCTAATGTACATATTTCGAATTCCTTGCAGGGATTCCTTACGACAAGAACCATAAATCCAAATGAGGCCTCCTTATACATGGGGAATAAAGAAAAAGCCTCAGTAGAAGCCATTGGAAGATTTAGCTTGGAATTAAGCACTGGATTTAAGTTGATTTTGGAGGATACACTTTATGTTCCCTCCTTCGGACGCAATTTAATTTCAGTTTCTAAGTTAGATAATAATGGTTTTAGATTATGTTTTGGACAAGGTTGTTTCAGTATCTATCGAGACAATATTTTTGTTGGTTTTGGGATTTTAGAAAACGGATTGTATCGAATTTATTTAGATAAATTGTTTTCAGAATCTCTTTTTTTTTTCTCATAATGTTTCTCTGCATAATAATGTTGGTTCGAAACGTGGAAGGTCTAATGAAAGTTCCTCCTTCTTGTGGCATAAACGTTTGGCTCATATTTCAAGAGAAAGAATGAACATATTGGTTAAAAACATTATGTCACCTTCTCTTGATTTTACGTATTTTGGGACGTGTGTGGAATGCATTAAAGGTAAGCAAACCAAACACACCAAGAAAGGGTCCACAAGAAGCATTGCTCTATTAGAAATTATACATACAGACATTTGTGGTCCATTTGATGTTCCCTCCATGAGCGGAGAGAAATATTTCATCACCTTTATCGATGATTATTCACGTTATTGTTATCTTTACCTTTTGCATGAAAAATCTCAATCAGTAAACGCTTTAGAGGTTTACATTATGGAGGTGGAAAGGCAATTGGGAAAGAAAGTGAAAATCATAAGGTCAGATAGAGGTGGTGAATATTATGGCAAATATGATGAATCAGGACAACATCCTGGTCCCTTTGCAAAACTCCTTGAAAGTTTGGGTATTGTCCCTCAGTTCACAAATCCTGGTTCTCCATGGATGAATGGTGTAGCTGAGAGGCATAATCGAACCCTATTAGAGGCTGTGAGGACAATGATGAGTAATACCAACTTACCCATGAAGTTGTGGATGCATGCCCTTATGATTGCTGTGTATGTTGGAAACCGGGTCCCCAGTAAGGCAGTTTCAAAGACACCATTTGAACTGTGGAAAGGGTGACAACCGAGTCTTCAACATTTGCATGTATGGGGATGTCCAGTAGAGGCACGCATTTATAATCCACATGAAAGGAAACTCGATCAAAGAACCATTAGTGGGTTCTTTATTGGCTATCCAGAAAAGTCTAAAGGGTATAGGTTTTACTGTCCTACACACAAAACAAGAATTGTGGAAACCGGAAATGCCAAATTCCTTGAGAATGGCGAAGTTAGTGGGAGTGATCAGGTAAGGGATGTCATAGTCAATGAAGTTAGGGTGGCAATTCCAGCTTCTTTGCCCCCAATTTCAATTGATGAAGTTCCACATAATGATAATGTTGACCCAGTCAATAATGTGGAACCTAACGTTGATGACCCTCCACTCCCGAATGATAACATTGACACTGAAGTTGTTGATACGGCCCCTGAAATAGTATTAAGAAGGTCCACAAGACCTAGAAAGCCAACTACTTCAAATGACTATGTATATCTACAACAATGTGAATTTGACATTAGTATTGATAATGATCCGATTACGTTTTCACAAGCTATGAATTGTAATGATTCCGATAAATGGATTAATGCCATGAAAGAAGAGATGGAGTCTATGGCTAAGAATGAGGTATGGGAGTTGGTCAATTTACCAGTAGGTCATAAGGCTGTCGGCTGCAAGTGGGTCTTTAAGACCAAGCGCGACTCCTTGGGTAATATTGAACGACATAAAGCCAGACTGGTAGCTAAAGGCTTTAATCAGAAAGAAGGCATTGATTATAATGAAACCTTCTCTCCAGTTTCTAAGAAGGATTCATTACGGATAATTTTAGCTTTTGTAGCTCATTTTGATTTAGAGCTACATCAAATGGATGTGAAAACGGCATTCTTGAATGGGAGTTTGGAAGAAGAAGTCTACATGGCTCAGCCTGAAGGCTTCATTATTGATGGCAAAGAGGACAAAGTCTGTATATTAAAGAAGTCCGTTTATGGACTTAAGCAAGCTTCTCGACTATGGTATATTAAGTTCCATAATACCATTACCTCCTTTGGGTTTCAAGAAAACACTGTTGATCAGTGTATATACCTGAAGATCAGTGGGAGTAAGTTTGCATTTTTGGTCTTATATGTCGATGACATACTTATTGCAAGCAGTGATTTGGGACTATTACGTCAAACTAAATATTTCCTATCAAGCAACTTTGAGATGAAAGATATGGGAGAAGCGTCCTATGTGATCGGGGTGGAAATATCTTGAGACAGATCACAAAGGACATTAGGGTTGTCTCAGAAAGCTTATATCAGTAAAGTTTTAGAAAGATTTAACATGGTAAAATGTAATCCCAATGATGTTCCTATTCAGAAAGGGGATAAGTTCAGCTTAAGTATGTGTCCTAAGACTGAGCTAGAACGAAATACCATGAAAAACTTTCCTTATGCATCTCTAGTTGGAAGCTTAATGTATGCACAGGTCTGTACAAGACTTGACATAAGTTTTGCAGTAGGTATGTTGGGTCGATATCAGTCCAATCCTTGAATGGGTCATTGGAGTGCGGCTAAGAAGGTTTTAAGGTACTTGAAGGGAACAAGGGACAAAATGCTCACTTATAGACATACTGATCAGCTTGAGGTTATTGGATATGCTGACTCAGATTTTGGAGGATGCGTTGACTCAAGGAAAAGTACCTTTGGTTATGTATTTGTTTTAGCTGGGGGAGCAATCTCCTGGAAAAGTGCTAAACAAACAATTATTGCCTCATCCACTATGGAAGCTGAATTTGTAGCGTGCTTTGAGGCTACTATTCAAGCTTTATGGTTGTGGAATTTTCTTTCAGGGCTTAGCATTATGAATTCTGTTGCAAGGCCGTTGAGAATTTATTGTGATAATACCGCAGCTGTCTTCTTTTCGAAGAATGACAAGTATTCTAAAGGAATAAAGTACATGGAAATGAAATACTTGTCAGTTAAGGAGGAAGTTCGGAAAAACACTGTGTCAATTGAGCACATTATGACTAGTGCTAATATAGCCGATCCTTTAACTAAGGGATTACCTCCAAAGACATTTTGAAGCATGCTATTATGTGTCTGGAGGATAATCATTAAGGCTTTTCGTTTATGTTTGGATCATGCTAGTGCTTTGTAATGATGACACTTATGTTTTGATTAATCGACTTATGTTTTATTATGATGATGATTTCCGAACAATTTTCTGTATCGTATTATTGTTATTGTATACATTGTTGTTGCACGATTAACAGAATCGGTCCTTTTTCTCAAGGACATTATTTGAGGATTATGTTTGCTCCTTGTACAGACTGATTATTCTAAGTGATTGGTCTGTAGTACATGGAAGGACCACTTCTCTTTTATAATAGTGTCTCCGCCATGACTCAACCAGTTGTTCAAGGATGATCAGGGTAATTAAGGTAAACCCATTATGTGTTCATTTAACCGTCTACGTGTCTTATGTTATACTTAAGCGTGACATTATGTTTTAATCAGTAATATGGTCCAAGTGAGAGAATGTAAGAATTATAATTTAATTCTCTTTTATGTGGACCAATTACCGATGTCAGTCACCTTGATTAATAACGGTTAAATATAATGTTCCGGGTTTTTAGTAGGAGTAATAGATTAAGTGGATTACGGTTAATGTTTACAGGCCATTAACATATCAGGCCCACTTATCTTATTAAGTCCCTCCTGCCACCTCTATATATAAGCAACACATGTTTGTGCTTTAACCTAATTCATTGATATTAAGAAAACACA
>JAIUZE010011271.1:0-11095 GCA_022085475.1 Heliosperma pusillum | reverse complement strand
TTGTTGGAGTAGGTGTCCTCCACAATAGTGCGCCAAATAATAAATCTTATTATGGAATATAATTGGGATATTTATTGACTATATATATGATTAGTCAGTTGATTAACGTAAATCAATAACGGTTGGCTGACTAGAGTTTGACGTTATTGTCGTTTGACGGCGGTGATCAACTGATCCCTTTCGGTCACACCTAAAGGATGAAATCCAAATAGTAACTAATTATTTGTATACGATACAGTTAATTAGTACATTACAGATATTCGATATGTACGAGAGTTAATTATTAGAAATTGAGTTAAGAACTCAAATTCGATTAAACTTATTTTTCAATTATGCGCTAATTGACTAATAAATTTATATCTTATTTTAATACGATTAAATAAGATTTAACTTAGTAATTAATCGTTAAATTACTAAATTAGTTGAGGTTTTGAGATAGAGGTAATTAGTTAATTATATTTACAAGGAGTTGTAAAATAAATTAACTAAGCATTGTGGGACCCATTATATATAGATATAATGGTAAAATATTACTTAAAATGTTAAGTACATATTATTTATTTAATTGAGTCATATAATTGTTATTTGATCAAATTAACACTTAATTATACAAGATAATTAACCATATGATCAATAAGTATTTGTGAGACAAATATCAAAAAAATCAAAATGGACCAAACTAGGCCATGATGGCCGGTTATGGTTGTAGTTACTTGCTGATGATTGTTGTTCTTGTTTTCACTCTTTAGTTACAAATTGAAAGTGACATTTCAAGTAGAAATAATCATCACATATACTACAACACTCCACTCTAATGCATGTGATCAAATTGAACAAAATAAGAGTCCTTTTATGGACAAGATGGTCCGGCCAAAAGTGGCCTTATAATGAACAATGGTTGTTCATTTTTCATTACTTCATTTTTGTGCAATTTTTACACTTCTCTCTAAAATCCTTCCTCTCACTAAAAACTCTCATATACTAATATTTCCTAAGTATTACTAGTGTAGTTATATAGTCTAATATTAGTAGTATATTATCTATCTTATTATCTAGTTAATAATAAGGGTAGATTATTTGGTGTCATCTTGGTGCAACTTGAAGGAGGTCTTCTAGTTTGGAGATTTTTTGTGTTCATCCATATTTATAGCTCAAGAACAACAAGAAGGAGTTCTTGTTGTGCCCATATAATTTCCATATCAATGTGAGGAAATTTCTTCTTTTATATAAATGTCTTTATATTTACATGCATGTTACATAGATCATTAAATACTAAATTAACAAGTAATTTAGCAATTAATTAGAGGAGTCTAATTAAGGTCTATGGACTTTCATGTGGTATCAGAGCTAGCTTGTAGCATGCATGTTAATTTTGGACATTTTTATTAAAGTTATAAGATAACTAATAAATCAAAGATTTTGAGTTAAAATACGATTCTGACAAAAAAATTTGGTGCATGTATACCTACTGACCTCAAAATGTTTGTGGTCAAATTTCGTGATTTTAGGGATTAATTTGCTATTTATTTTGATTTTTGGCGTTTAAAACGAGTTAACATGCATTTTATGAGTTAAAAGTTAACTAAAATAGTTGCATGTTGATTCTGGCCATGAAATTTTTAATATGATCTCACATGCATTTCTTACATATTGTATGTAAAATTTCGTGATTTTTACTTATGTATTGCATGTTTATTGATTTTTATACGATAAAAGTCGATAATATGAGATTATAATGTTCATAAAATTGAAACGTCCCTTTCTGGTCTTGAAATTTTTTTTGTACATTTAACATTCTGATGTTGATAATCTTGGTGAAATTTCATAATTTGTTCCACTGTTTTACTATATTATGTTTTTATTTGATAAAATCCATTAAATACAAAGATTTGTTTGGTTCATAAAAATTAATTTAAATTTGGAGCAAATGTTGTTTTATTTTTATAGTTCCTGGAATTGTTCCAGAATGTAACAAATTTTTGGTTTCAAATTTTATGATGTTTATATTTTATTTTGGTTTTATTTCATAATTGTTATGATTAAACCGTAATATTTAGCAAATGAAATCAAATCGATCTAATTAATGACCAAAAAAATTAGTAGTGACTAATTTTGAGTTCTAAAACAGTTTAGTTAATTATTTTGAATTTAAATGCGATTTAAATGTTGATAGTGATTTTTAATGGTAAAAATCAATAAATCCCGAAAAAAAAATCGAGCTACCATGAGCATGAATTGTACTTAGGACGATTTTGGCATGAATTTTGCAGCAATTTATTTTATTTATGGTTTTGAATGAATGAATGTCAATTATTTCATAAATTTATGCAAATTTTGTACCTAGTATGGCCTAGTTATTTGATCGTTATTACCCGTAATGTAAGGGAATAACGGTTTGGTTGTAATTTTATTGCGCTCTCATTATTGCCGGTTTTTATTAATTTAATAAGTTCATTTCATAGAATAAATGTAATAGGAATTTGTGGATATTTGATATTTGTAATTATTTTATGAAGGGACCGGTGACGCCTCACGACGGTGCCATTTTGGAAGGTGTTCCAAGTGAAGAGGCAAGGGACCAAGGAGTTGGTTTCCGAATTTGTAACTATCTAGTTAATTTTGATTAGCTAGGGGGCCATACTAGGATTTTATTGTTGCTTGGTTGCTTGCTTTATTTTTCGCTCATGCCAAAATCGTCACACATGCAATTTTATTTCTCGATTGTCAATTCAACGTTATTCACACTTCACCGACTTAGTTCGCTTATAGGGAATTAATAACAAAATTGACAAGACCTCTCACATAACTTAAAAATTGAGATTTAGCCTTACCAATTAGTAACACCTATGAACCCCGTGTTCATTAGGGCTACCACGCTCGTGGGTCCCTTTTTACCTCGGGTAAGTAGGGTGCTGCGATCACAAGCCAAAATTGGATTGGACTCAACGAGATAAGCGTTATCTTGGGACTAGGAGATGGATTTAGTTGAAATCCGTCAACCAAGAGTTCTAAGGGTAGAATTAGTCAAGTAACGACTTACCATTTCTAGATAAAAGTAGCATGCGATGACTATTTTTATTTAAAGATGGGTCTTGAAATCATTTATATAATTTAGTGAGAGGTCATTATATAAATTCTAAACTTGTTAAAATGTTTTTCAAGTAAATTAACAATGAATGTTTATATATTTCTTTTTGTTGTAGTTACCATATTCGCATAATGTCGACATCATCAAACGCTGCAACCTTGGGTAAGGACTCATGGTTGAGATCCGTCATGGACAAGTGTGTACTAAAGGATGACGGAAGTAACTTCGTTTGAATGGGGTCACCGATCAGAGCGCCGAGTATCGATAAAGTGCTTCGCTACTTGGTAGAAGGAGCCCCCCCGAACCCGCGCAAGATCGTCTCGGTGGTTCGGGCCGAATATGACCTTTATTTGAAGGTTGCTAATGACGTCAAGACTGTCTTGATTTGGTCAATCTCACCCAAACTCAAACTCCAATTGATATCACTCGATGCATATGCGATATTCACGAGGATCACGTCAATGTTTTCGCAAGCCCCTCAAATTCTTCAATATGAGGCGGCTACGAAATTCTTTGACACCAAGCTTCAAAGGGGCCAAAAGGTTGGCCCACACGTGCTCAAAATGGTTGAGCACGCGGACACCTTAGAGCGTATAGGGTGCAAAATTCCGAAGAATTTGGTGGTGGGTAAGATCCTTCATTCACTCTCACCTAAGTTCACCCAATTTAGGGTGAACTATAACATGAATGGCATGGACAAGAGTTTCCATGAACTCCATGCATTCCTCACCCAAGCGGAGAGGGACATGGAGGCTAGTGGGAGTGAACCCAAGGACGTTCTTTCAATGAAAATGAAGAACATGAACCTTGGGGTGAGAAAGGACAAAGGAAAGGGTAAGACTATTTTAAAGAAAGTCGGCAAGGGAAAGGGCAAGGTCTTTTATAAGTCCAAGCCCAAAGTCAACAAACACGCGGAGGCGGATTGCTATTATTGTAATGGCAAAGGGCATTGGAAACGCAATTGCCCCAAATACTTGAAAGACAAGAAGGACGGTTGTGTGACAACGTCAGGTAAAATTATTTCATCACTCTATATGATAGATATTAACTTTGCTAGTACATCTTCTTGGGTATTTGATACCGGTTGTGGTTCTCACCTTTGTAATCATGTACAGGGGATGAGGGACGCGCAAGCACTAGCCAAGGGTGATGTGGACCTGCGCATGGGAAATGGAGCTAAGGTAGCCGCAGTTTCCGTGGGCACCTACGTTCTTCTTTTGCCTAATGGTTTAGAGTTGTATTTAAATAATTGCTATTATGTACCAACTCTTACCAAGAAAATTATCTCCATTTCCGTGTTAGACATGGAAGGATTTTCATTTTGCATTAAGAACAACTGTTGTACTTTTTCACTTAATGAAATGGTTTATGGCGAGGCCATTTCTATTGGAGGTATTTATGTTCTAGATATTGCAAAAGAGGTCTATCATGTAGAAAACAAGAAGCTCAAAACAGGGGAACCTAATCAATCATACCTTTGGCATTGTCGTTTAGGGCACATAAACGAACGACGCATAAAGAGACTTGTTTCATCTAAAGTACTCAGACCATTCGATTACGAATCTTATGGCGTATGCGAATCTTGTCTTCTAGGCAAGATGACTCGTGCTCCTTTTACGGGAAAAAGGACACGAGCAAGTGAAGTATTAGGACTTATACATACGGATGTATGCGGTCCAATGACTATCCGAGCTAGAGGTGGTTATCACTACTTCATTACTTTTACCGACGACTTGAGTAGATATGGATATGTCTACTTGATGAGGCATAAAAGTGATGCTTTTGAAAAATTCAAAGAATTTCAAAATGAAGTAGAAAAACCAATTGAATAAAAAGATTAAAACCTTACGATCCGATCGTGGTGGTGAATACTTGAACCATGAATTTGATTCACACCTGAAAGATTGTGGTATAGTATCACAATGGACTCCTCCTGGAACACCTCAATTAAACGGTGTGTTCGAAAGGAGAAATCGAACTTTATTAGATATGGTTCGATCTATGATGAGTCTAACAGAGCTTCCTGATTATTTTTGGGGATTTGCTATCTTATCTGCAATATTTTCACTAAATCGAAGCCCGACTAAAGCGGCAAACAAGACTCCATATGAGATATGGACAGGGAAAGTCCCTTATTTGTCGTTTATGAGAATTTGGGGATGCGAGGCATTTGTTAAGAATAAGTCTGACGATAAATTCGCACCCAAATCTGACAAATGTCCGGTTTGTAGGAATCCAAAGGAATCACGTTGCTTATTTACTTTAAATAAATCCGAGGACAAAGTGTTTGTGTTTCGTGATGCAGACTTTTTAGAAAATGATTTTATTTCTAAAAGACAGAGTGGGAGAAAATTTGAACTTGATGAAGTCCAAGAGCCACAAACCGAAAAGGAAGACGAGGAAAACGTTCCCTCTTCGTCTGGTACGGTCATTATTCCTTCGGAACCTAGGAGGTCAAGCAGAATTAGTCATCCACCTGATAGATACCTTGGTATTATAGAGGAAGGTGATGACTATAATGTTTTACTTTTTGAAAGTAACGAACCTACTACCTACAAAGCAGCCATTTCTAGTTCCGACTCAAAGCTATGGCTAGGAGCCATGCAATCCGAAATGGATTCTATGTACGATAATCAAGTATGGGACTTGGTTGATTTACCTAAGGAGGTAAGACCTCTTCAGTGTAAGTGGATCTATAAGATCAAAAGTGGCATAGATAAACATAATGATGTTTACATAGCTAGATTGGTGGCAAAAGGTTTCACCCAAGTTCATGGTCTTCACTATGACGAAACCTTCGCCCCAGTCGCCATGCTTCGATCCATAAGGATTATCGTAGCGGTTGCCGCATTTCATAATTATGAGATTTGGCAAATGGATGTCAAAACCGCCTTCTTGAATGGGATTCTAGAAGAGGAAGTGTACATGACACAACCTGAAGGTTTTGTGGATCCATCAAACCCTAAGAAGGTATGCAAACTTAAGAGATCCATCTATGGTCTTAAGCAAGCATCCAGGAGTTGGAATCATCGTTTCGATCATGTAATTAAAACAAAATGGTTTCACTCGAAGTGTCGAGGAACCGTGTTTATACATGAAGTTTAGTGGGAGGAAAGTAACTTTTCTAGTCTTGTATGTAGATGACATACTACTCATTGGGAATGATATTCCAATGCTCACTTCTGTAAAGGAGTGGCTAGGAATACATTTCCAAATGAAAGACTTAGGAGAGGCACAGCGCATCTTAGGTATCCGGATCTATAGGGATAGATCTAAAAGGATACTAGCATTAAGTCAAGAGACTTATATTGATAAGATTCTTGATCGGTTCAACATGAAAGACTCTAAGAGAGGCTTTATTCCTATGGGAAGTGGGATCACTTTGAGAAAGTCAGAGTGTCCTACAAAAACCGAGGAGATTGAACGCATGAAATTGATCCCTTACGCTTCAGCCGTTGGATCAATCATGTATGCTATGATGTGCACTCGTCCCGACGTTGCATATGCCTTTAGCATGACAAGTCGTTACCAAGCAAATCCAGGTGAGAGTCACTAGATAGCCGTAAAGAACATCCTTAAGTACTTAAGAAGGACTAAGGATTCATTCTTAGTGTTTGGAGGCGAGACTGAGTTACGTGTAAAGGGTTACACAGATGCCAGTTTCCAAACAGATAGGGATGATATGAACTCCCAATCCGGCTACGTTTATATGATGAATGGAGGAGCTGTTTGCTGGAAGAGTTTCAAGCAAAGCGTTACAGCGGATTCTACAACAGAAGCAGAGTACCTTGCAGCGTCTGAAGCTGCAAAGGAAGCTGTGTGGATTCGGCAATTTTTGGAAGGACGATCAGTAGTCCCTACTGCCAAAGATACTATCACAATTTATTGTGATAACAGTGGGGCTATTTTTCAGGCAAAAGAGCCCAAGTCTAGTAACAAGTCTAGACATGTACTTAGGCAATATCATGTAATAAGAGATTACGTGGACAGGAAGGAAATTGACATTTGTAAGGTTGGGACAGATGACAACATTGCTGATCCTTTAACAAGCCTTATCAAAGGCTAAGCATGATGGTCATGTCGTCACACATGGGATTGAGACGTGTGCCAGACTTCCTTTAGATTATGTAATATGTAATAATGAATGTTGATTAATTATTTCATATGTGAGAAGGATTCATTTGTTCAAGGCTTTTATTTTAAACTCTTTTATTTAGTTGACTACATTTAATACTTTGTTATCCGAATAGAATGTTGGACCCTATTAAAGTTGAATAGGACGAACTTAGTATTTTGTCCCTAGTCACTCAATGAGGTGACGTCTCGAAATGACTAGATTGTAAGTCGATCGATGGTTGGTTCAGCACCATGGGGTCATGGAGATGACTGGTCGTTTACATAGACAGACTGTATGACACTCTGTCGGACATTGACATTGTAGAGACCCTTAAATCAATTATTTGATGCCTGGTCGTGGCAGGGTCTTCTATCTTATTCCTATAAGTCGATTCTGTTGACTGGCGACCGTCTATCTGAGTCGGTGCAGTTTCCGATTGGTTTTGGTTGATGTTCTAGGTCATGCCGTAAAAGGAGGCCGATGGACTTCTTCTGGATCATGGTGATCTGCCATCATACAGAGTAGATGGATCACAGAAATTGTCCACCACGTTGGGTTAAAAACATATTTAGGCCAATCGATGAGTAGTTACTGTAAATGCGTGGCCACGCTCGGAAGCGATTATGCGTGATTTTCCGGTCAGACAGACTTCCCTATCGAGAAAACCAATTAGATATTGTCAATCGCAAGTGCGACCTGAAGACACTTGCGTGGAGGGGAGATGTTTTGTTTAGATGTGATAAAGGGACAAGAAGAATCGTGTGAGGTCGCACACTGTGGCAGGCCAAGTGGGAGATTGTTGGAGTAGGTGTCCTCCACAATAGTGCGCCACATACTGAATCTTATTAAGGAATATAATTGGGAGATTTATTGACTATATATATATGATTAGTCAGTTGATTAACGTAAATCAATAACGGTTGGCTGACTAGAGTTTGACGTTATTGTCGTATGACGGCAGTGATCAACTGATCCCTTTCGGTCACACCTAAAGGATGAAATCCAAATAATAACTAATTATTTGTATACGATACAGTTAATTAGTACATTACATATATTCGATATGTATGAGAGTTAATTGTTAGAAATTGAGCTAAGAACTCAAATTCAATTAAGTTTATTTTTCAATTATGCGATAATTGACTAATAAATTTATATCTTATTTTAATACGATTAAATAAGATTTAACTTAGTAATTGATCGTTAAATTACTAAATTAGTTGAGGTTTTGAGATAGAGGTAATTAGTTAATTATATTTACAAAGAGT
The DNA here is from genome assembly GCA_022085475.1 of Heliosperma pusillum. NCBI lineage: Eukaryota > Viridiplantae > Streptophyta > Magnoliopsida > Caryophyllales > Caryophyllaceae > Heliosperma > Heliosperma pusillum. Next base: position 2,622 of record JAIUZE010011271.1, on the reverse strand, counting down.
TGTAAAATAAATTAACTAAGCATTGTGGGACCCATTATATATTGATATAATGGTAGAATACTACTTAAAATGTTAAGTACATATTATTCATTTATTTGTGTCATATAATGGTTATATGATCAAATTAACACTTAATTATACAAGATAATTAAGCATATGATTAATAAGTATTTGTGGGACAAATATCAAAAATCAAAATGGATCAAATTGAGGCTCACATGGCCGGTTGTGGTGAAGTCAAATGATGATGATGGTTGTTCTTCTTTATACTCATAAGCAACATATGCTTATGACATGAATAGCAAACATGATATCATTTTATTCACTACAACACATTACCACCTTACATGGCAATAAAATAAGAAGAAAACATCACCATTTTGTGATGAAATAACCGGCCCTCTTGGCTATAAAAGGAGAACAATTGTTGTTCATTCCTTTACTTTATTATTCTTACTTATTTTATCATTCATCTCTCAAAACTCATCTTCTCACTACAACTCTCACATACTAATATTTCCTAAGTATTACTAGTGTAGTAATATAGTCTAATATTAGTAGTATATTATCTATCTTATTATCTAGTTAATAATAAGGGTAGATTGTTTGGTTCATCTTGGTGCAACTAAGAGGAGAGCTTCTACTTTGGAGATTATTTGTGTTCAACCATATTTGTAGCTCAAGATCAACAAGAAGGAGTTCTTGTTGTGCCCTTATATTTTCCACATCAATGTGAGGAAATTTCTTCTCTTATATAAAGGTCTTTATATTTGCATGCATGTTACATAGATCATTATAAACTAAATTAAAAAGTAATTTAGTAAATAATTAGAGGAGTCTAATTAAGGTCTATGGACTTTCAATATATATATATATATATATATATATATATATATATATATATAGAGAGAGAGAGAGAGAGAGAGAGAGAGAGAGAAAGGATCATGTAAGTCCTCTTAGAAAAGTTGAGTCCATAAGTCCTCTTATAGGCCCTTGGATCTTGGAGATGGACGGCTGAGATTGAAGCTCTCAAAAAAGGTGTAGTGGCTAATTTTTCACTCTCTCTTATCTTTACTAATTAACCACTAATCCCCATCTTAATTCAATGTATAATACTTTCCACTCAACCACTTCTCTCTCATCCCACATAATTCCATTCCTCCATCTCTCTCTAAAACCCAAAAAAATCAAAACCCCAAAAAAATCAAAAACCCAAATAATTCATAAACCTCCCTCACTTTCTTTCATCCCCCACCTCCGGCGACCATCGCCGGCCACCACCGGCCGCCGGCCCTCCGGCAACGGCCAAATTTTTAAAAAAAAATTTTTTTTTTTTCTTTCAGATCTACTTCTTTCCGCTTCGCCTCCACCGCAACTGCTCCTCGCCGTGCCTCCTTCTCGCCGCCCTCTCCTGCCGCCTCCTCTCTTCTTCTTCTTTTCACTTTTCTTTTTTTCTTTTTTCATATTTACACCCTTCTTTTTAGATCTCGTTTTTTTCTTTTTTTCTTCTCTCTTCTCTCCTGCCGTCCACCACCCTTCTTTTTTTTTTTTTTTGAATCTATGTTTTTATTTTTTAGATCTCGTATTTATATTTCAAATTTTTGATGTTTGTTACTTTTTCAAATTTCAAAACCAGCAATTTTTTTTGTGGTTAGTAGTGTTATTTCACTGAAATTTCACATAAAATGACTGAAGTTACACTTTTAGTAACTGAAGTTACACATATAATAACTGAAGTTACACATTTTTTTTACTGAAATTACACATTTTTTCACTGAAGTTACACATTTTTTTCACTGAAGTTTTTTTTTCTGAATATATGTTTTTATTTTTTAGATCTCGTTTTTATTTTTATGTTTGTTGCTTTTATTCAGATCTCAAAAACTACCATCTTTTTTTTTGTTTGTGGTTAGTGGGTTGGTTCACTGAAGTTACACATATAATGCCTGAAGTTACACATATAATGACTGAAGTTACACTTTTAATAACTGAAGTTACACATATAATATGACTGAAGTTACACATTTTTTTCTTCAAATTTCTTATGTTTTTATTTATTTATTTTAGATCTCGTTTTTTTTTAATAACACCCATTTCTAGATCTACTTTTTATTTTTTTAGATTTATTTTTAATTTTTAATTTTCTTTTGTTGATGATATTTGTACTATTTTCATTTGTCATTTTTTTTTTTAGTTGATTGATTTGTTTAATGACTGAAGTTACACCATTTTGGACCGAAGTTACACCATTTTGGATTGAAGTTACACCATTTTAAACTGAAGTTACCCCATTTTGGACTGAAGTTACACTAATAAGGACTGAAGTTACACTAATAAGGACTGAAGTTACAATAGGAATGACTAAAGTTACACAGTAGTAATGACTAAAGTTACCTAAACATGTCTTAAAGTTACATGAATTCAAATTAAAATACACAATCACATTTAGTATAAATGACTGAAGTTACCTAAAAAATGACAAAAGTTACCTAAACATGTCTTAAAGTTACACATATATGTCTTAAAATTAAAGAGACACAAATAAGGTTTGAAGTTACACTCGTAAATACTAAAGTTACATTCATAAAAATGTTAAAATCAGATAAATTGTCAAAGTTACAA
>JAIUZE010011270.1:0-38635 GCA_022085475.1 Heliosperma pusillum | reverse complement strand
AAACTTCATATTTCCGCTATATAATTCACATGCTTTATGTTTTTATATTTCCGCTTCGCCGAGGGTTGTCACCTTTGGTATCAAGAGCTTTATCGCTCCCGACGCACACACGGAACCCTAACCTTAAACTACTTGACCTTGAAATAATAAATGAGAGATGGGTAGAAATTAAGGACTTTACTTGGTAGTCTTTGGTGTACTTGATGTTTGTTAGGTTCTAACTTGTTTGTTGATTGTGTTGAGTGATGTTATGTTTGTTTGTATCTACCATCTTGAGGTGGATCATGTGTTACTTAGAAAAAGTATCCTTTACTGAAGATTGAAGATTGACAAGCCTAATTGAAGTGTATTTCTTCCTCATCGATGTTTTCTCTCGTCCTTAATGTATCATGCTCTCTTCCTTCTATCTAAGTGCTTGTTTATCATCTAACGTCTTCTCCCCTTGGAGATTACTCTTGTTACTTCCCTCCTCCTTATCAATTGGTATCCTTACCTTACTCTTATAACATTTTTGTGGATGCCATACCCATTTGTTTGAGGTATATTATACTTGGTCGCAAGAACTTTGAATTTTGTGGAATATTAGTGTTTGTTAGAATGAATTTGTGATTTGAGAAAAATAGTGTAGATCTAAATTCACCCTATATTGATGATTAGTTGTAACTATAAGGAAAGATAGTAAGATAAGTTTGATGATTTTAATGCTTGATGCTTGCCATGACTAATGTGTGGATAGTTCATGATATTTGATGGTGTAAGGTTGAATGAGTTGGCTAAGTCTTCTTAACCCATTAGCGATTTAATCTTTTGAATTTAGGAGTTTGAATGATGCCTTGGGTGGTAAAATGCTTTTGAGATTAAGTGACGTCTTGTGGTTTCCTATTGTGTGTTTGTGAGTATAGGCTTGGTGGAAAAGCATTTGGCTATAGTTCTTGGATTTAAAGATATGATCTTATATCATGGTATCAGAGACTTGGTTGAGATAGTAAGTCATCATGATAGATTAAACCATGTTACTTAAGGATTATGGACATAAGTGGAATCGGATTGGATTGGCTTTGACGGTGATGCCTTATGATGTTTGACTTGAGGTTGTACTTTGTTAATAATGAACTCGTGGGCTATATGATGTTGATAATGACGTTTTGTTCGGTGTTCACCACAATAGAATTGTGCTCACCACAACCGAGTAGATTCCCATAATGATTCGATCCTGACAGAGTCTTGCGTATATCCAATCCTTTCAATATTATGTTTTCCCAACGAGAGTTCGCCTGAGGACAGAGACAGGGAGATTCTCTCATATTACGGCTGGCGAGCCTCATCACGCACCTCATTGAAACAGCTGGCCAGCCTTACGACGCAACCTCACTCGACGGCGGGCGAGCCTCACATCGCAGCCTCATTTGAAATAAGAAGATGTCACCGGTATGACTTCTTCTTATGGCTGGCAATATTTTCTACGTAGTCTAATGTATTCTAAACGACCCTCCCCAATGGTCGACAGACGTTAAAATGTTCCCGACGACAGGTCCTTGGTTCAGACCCCTTGAACCGCCTCACGTCGCCATAGTTGTCATGTTTTAATCTTCGATTGACCTGATGGCTATACTTTGACTTTTGCCATGTCCAAGCCTTAGTCAAAGTGGGGGCTCTGTAGATACCTCAATTCTACACTTTCCGCCAACCACCCAGTGATGATTGGGCCACATGTTTGGTACGCGAAACGATTTATGACAATTCGTAAGTTCATCGTCAAGTGATAGCTCAAATACTTGTGTCCACCCCTTGGTCGTCATCTACGCGCCGGTACGGTGGTTTTGACAGTCATTAGAGTTCATTTGGAGTCCGGGTCAAAAACCGCTTCATTTTCTTGAAACGGTTTTATAACTCGGAGTCGGAACGCTCTAAAATATTCGGATTATTTTATTATATATTTCAAAATTCTATCTTTTTAATAAAATTATCTAGTATCCTTTTTGAAGGGAAGTGTAAATAAACCACAATTCCATAATAGAAACGTGGGAATCTTCCTTCCGCAGGAAGAAACCTCTGGGAAAATGACGCAATAGGTGATGCGCCTCTTCCAAGGGTCGCAGCTCTGCTTCACCTCTTCCCTAGTCTGCTCTTGCCAAAGTTTGAGTTGTTCTACGACTCTTTCACATTTTCGATAATAAAAGGAGAGCTCCGTTCCCACTTTTAAGGCACAAGAGTGTCCTGCCCTTCTATTCTCTCTTTGCATTCCAGACCTTGATCTAAACTATCGACTTCTACGTGCTTGATCAATCGACCAAGTAAGCTCAGATCCTTCTGGGTACCCATCACTTTTTGCATTTGACCGACCAGTTTGACCATTACACAATCAATCAACTTAATCAATCAATTTTAGTCCTTTACGAGGGCACTTTCTGCATACATTCGAGTCGAGCTATCGTTAAAACGTTAACTTAGTTAATCTCGTTTCGTCAACATGTAAGTCTGAGGGTGTAAATCCCATCTTTTTATTTTGTATTATTTATGCAGCAGGAGTTCAGGATCAAAGCAAGCAAGGAGTTCAAGACAAACAGGATGCCACCAACCAAGACAACAACAATGCAATCAGTCTTATGACTAGCTATGACAATGTCCTATACAGTCCAAGTGTTCACTATCCCAAGACCAGCAAGAACAACACCCTCCAGCCAAAACAATGCCTGTCCATCCACTACCCAAGCCTCAGCCAAGACAACAACCAACAACAACAAAAGTCCAACACAACAAAAACAACACTCAGTCACACCCAGACAGTCACAGTCCTCTTGGACAGGGTCCATGGGGACCTTCCACACCCAAATAAACCTAACCATTGATCAAGTTTGGTCCTAGGGAGGGTCCTCTACACTTTTTTCCAGGAGTTCTTCTCCAGGAAATGCACACAACAGAAGTTAGCTAAGGGACAAACTCAAACTGTCCAGAAATCAAGCCTTTTGCAGTAGTTCAAATGTCACTATCAGACTTTCCTATTTTGAACAAACCAACTCGAGGACTTTCAGCAGAACCTTTGACACTCAGTCTACTCCAGTCTGGCTCGAATAAAAAAGGCCTGGAAGTCCACTCCTACACCAGATCAACCTAAACAGACCAATTAAGTCAGATTGTCTCATTAGAATTACTTTTCCTACTTTATTGCTTTAGTTTAGAACTTTGTAGCTGTTGTATTGTTTTCTTTTATAAGCCGTTGGTGGCCCTAGATGTAGTTGACGTCTGAGATGTAATCTTGTTGCCTATATAAGGCCTATTCCTAATGAATGCAAATCAAATTTGAAGTAAACACAAAACTGAAACCCTGTTTCTGTTCAAACTCATGGCTGTGTGCTAGAGAATTGTCCTTTGCTTGGTGCTGGGACTTGAGGACATAATCCTTTGCTGTGTGCTGGGGTTAGGCTCTCAAACTTAGTCCATTGGCTTTGTGCTCTGGCTAAGTACTATCTGTCTTCAGTTCTTCTAGCATTGTCAGCCTCAGAATAGAAATAGCTTAGTTGTGAGTCCTTAAGACTTTTATGTACCATTGTGTTGTGTTTTCTGAATAGTTTCATTGCCAATTGGTTATCAGAGCTTAAGGTTGTGAGTCCATTTACCTAACTACGTTCAAAAACACAAAAACCAACCATGAGTGAAGAGAGAATTACAGGACTTGAAACTTTTGGAGTGAGTGTCCTCAACAATAATGCGATCACTTAATTAAATCTCATTAACGAAAATACAAAGGGATGATTAACATTATAGTAGACTGATCCACATTATTCGTTAATGATTGGCTTACTAGAGTTTGACATTACTGTCGTATGACAGTGGTGATCAGTTGATCCCTTGAGGTCACACCGAAAGGACGATTCCCTAATCAAGAATATTAATTAATTGTATAACGATACAGATTAATTAATCCCTTAAACAGAACGAGTTTAAAAGTGAGAAATATATCTTATTGTAATATGATTAAATAAGATTCAATAATATAATTGTTATATTAGAATGCTTAATGTTTATGAAACATTTGAGATAAGCATGATTGGTTGATCATAATTACAATTAGTTTTAGATCATATCAACCAAATATGAGATGACCCATTTTATATATATATATATGTGATTATAAATTATTACTTAAAATGTTGAGTTTAATTTATTTGACATGAAATTGTATTTAATTAGTTAAATACATAATTATATTATGAGATAACATGTCACATGTCACATGTCATATGTGTGACAAATGACAAAATCACAAATATAATATGGAGTCCTTTTTAAGTGCCAAAAACCGGTTATATAGGGGTTGGGTAAGGATTAGGCTTTAAATGTTGTGCTAATGATGATTAGACAAAATCATTACCTAGCCTTAAACCTATAGCCACCCTATTGTTTTGGTAAGACAAAAAGTAATGAGCATGCTTGTTGTTACCCATGCTTGGCCGGTTACATATGCACAATAAGAGGATGTTTTCCTCTTATGAACTCACTTGAACATATCTCATATTATTCATAATACTTCTCACTAGAAAATAAGATAAGTTAAGAAACTTGAGAAGTTTCATATAACTTATTCTAAGAGCTTTAACTTGAGTTTCTAAAGTAGAAATTTCAAGTGTCTTGTACTTGGTTTAAGGGGATCTTGTTTATTGTTCTAGTATAACAATACTCAAGAGATTTAGGATAGTCTAGGTGCAACTTATTGGAGTGCTTCTATACTTGAAGCTTGAGGAAAATCATTCCTTAATCATTTAAGCTCAAGAACAAGAGTAAGAAGGAGTCTTACGCTTGTGCCCATTTCGTGCCAATACCATTGTGAGGAAATTGTTTTCTTCTTATCTTTGTTATTTATGTTTTGCATGCACTAGATCTTGAAACTAATTAAAGAGTTAATTAGTATTTCATAAGAAATGTCTTATGAGTAGGTATATGAACCTAACAATTGGTATCAGAGCATAGGATGTTGCATGCAATCGGTTTTATTAAGTTTTTACGAATTATGGTAAGAAAATAAAACTAGAAAATTTGTGATTTATATGATAAAGTCACGAAATTTTGAGCATGAAATACCTTCTGGTCCTAAAATGTTTTTAGGTCATTTTGATGATTTATGGAAGATTATTGATTTATTTAATGTTTTTTAGTTAAATAAATCCATTTTAATGAGTAAAATGAACATTTTATGACTAAAAATATTTAAAGTTCGAATATGGCCATGACATTTTAATATGATATCACATGCATATTTTAACTACTTTATATAAAATTTGAGATAAATATGATTTATTTTGCATGATTTATGATTTTTAATAGTTAAAAAGGCATAAATAGTGATTATTTTGGCCTAAATAGCTAAAACGGATTTTTGTCTTGAGAAAAATTATCATATGTTGCATAAATATTTTACATATCAGATGTATAAGTTGAAATTTAATTAGATTAAATTTCGTGTGGTTTTAGTATTTTATTTGATAAAATAGATTAATGGCAACTATATTTTTCTCTAAAATGATTCAAAAATTTTTGACCAAAATTTTGACAAGAAAATGTTCCAGAATATTCAAAATTTTATTTTTCAAATTTATAAATTATTGTAATTTAATTTGGAATTATTTCATAAAAGTTATGTTAAAAAGGGTCAAAACCGAGCAATAATGCAAAACCGAGTTGAATTATCGTCAAATAATTAGTGAAGACTAATTTCTGAGTCCTAAACAGTTAAGGTGATTAACTTGGACTTAAATTTGATTTAAGTATTGATTTGTGATTTTAATTGGTTATTATCACGCATTTCCATAATACCGGGTTTATATACGATATAAGGTTATTAGGGCGATTTGGCACATTAATATTGCATGAGTTTACATATAATTATGCTGCATTTTGAATGAATGAATGTCATTTTGATTTATGTAATTTGAAATTATGAAATTTGTCTTAGTATGGCCTTAATTTTTAATCGATATTACCCATAATGTATGGGAATATTGATTCGGTTGTAATTTAATGTGATCTCGTATCACTTTTATTGTATTATTTCATTTTATTTTGCAAATGTATAATAGAATAGTCTTGTAAATTTATTATATCATTTGTAATCCCGGAGTTTCCTAAAGACGGTGCCATTTGGAAAGGCGTTCCAAAAGGAAGACGGTGTCCTTGGGAGGCGTGCAAATGAAGTTCAAGGGACCAAGGAGTTGGTTTACGAATATGTAATAGTTAATTTGATTTTCTATTATTTTAGGAAGGCCATACTAGGAATTTATTTTATGTTTGCATTTTATTTATATGTTACATGCATGCCAAATCGCCACTTAAACAACACAAGCATTTTTATCGAGTTAATCGACCGCGTCAATTATTATTATCGATAGTTCACCGATTTAGTTCACTTAAAAGGAGATACATAATATAAATTGACTTGACCTCTATTTTTGTAATTGAGACTTAGCCTTAACAAACAGTAGAACCCATGAATCCCAATTTCGTAAGGAAGTAGACTCGGCTCACCGAGGTGCTAAACTTATTACGTTGGGTAAGTGGGGCAATAAATCGTTATTGCATCGAAATTTGGTTGAACTCAACGGAAAGATTAGGGTCCGTGGCCCATGTGTTCCGGGCTAAAGATGACAATAAAGTATTTCATCGACCAAGAATTCTAATGGTAGAATCGGTTAAAGAGTTAACCCACCAAGTAATATTAATAAAGGTCGTGGAGTCCGTGGCTCACATAAACCCCAGTTTATATAGGACTTGGGTCTTGGAATTATTTATGTAATTGGATAGAGGTCATTATTTAAATGCTAAACTTGTTTGAAATGTTTACAAGTATTTTAAAACGATAAATGTTGATGTTTCTTTCAATTTCTATTTTGTAATCAAACTTATTTATTCGCTATATCGGCAAACGATAACGAGGTTCGACCTCCCATACCACTACTCACCACTGTATCATGGCTTAGATCCTTTATGGATCAATGCAAATTCGAAAAGAATAGTTTTAATTTCGCGAATTGGAATGGGCAACTTTGCCTTGCCACCAAATGTGATGATAAGCTTCGTTACCTCACCAAAGGCTTCTCCCAACGCTCCTAAATGCAAGGTCAACTAACGCCGTAAAGGAGGCATATGAGACCTACCAAATAGAATCGGCCACGATCAAGAATGTCTTGATCTTCTCTATAGATTTCGAGCTTCAAAGGAATGTCATAAAGATGAATTCCACGTATGAGATCTACTCTAAACCCGTGACCGTGTTTTCACGAGCTCTTAGGATCATTCTATATGAAGTCGCTTCTTAATTTCGACCTTTTAAAATGAAGGATGGTCAATATCTTTGCTCCCACATACTCAAAATTATTGAGCATGTCGAGGTACTAAGAAGCAAGGAATAATGATTCCCGAGCAACTTATGATTGACCGTGTACTCCACTCCCTAAACCGTATCAAAGGGTTTGTTAATTTTAGGGTGAACTTCAACATGCAAATCATCACCACGACTCTACATGAGTTGAACAAATTGGTTGTGCAAACCGAGCGTGATATGGGCTACCATGCTAGCACTAGCAAAGATGTTTTGAACATCAAATGACAAAAGCAAAGGGAAGTTCAAGACGAGTGGACACAAAGGGAACAAGCCCACACCTTCTAAGGACAAAGAAAGGCTATTGGGAATAGTTATTCTAAGTCTAAGAAGGGTGTCAACTCCAACGACAAGTGCCATTATTGTAATGCTATAGGCTCTTGGAAACATAATTGCCCCATATATTTGGGAGATATTAAGACTGGACGAGTTCTTCCAGTAGATAATAGTTCTCCCGGATGTTTATGTTATTGATGTTAAACTCAACTTTGCTATTTTGATACAAGTTGTAGTTCTCATCCTTCTAATTAGATTAAGAGCATGAGAAGAAAGACAAGGCAAATCAAGCTTTAGGGAATCTCCAAGATGAGGAAGCTAAGGTAGCCACCACATAGAGGAGACCTAAGGATTAGCTTTGTGTTCTTGATAATGGTTTTTGATAAACTGGGTACATAGTAACAGTTATTTAGAAATAACTCAAATCCACTCGGGAGTTGGATTACATATGTTCCCACTGAAACGGCAACTACTCTTGCTCCATTCCCCACTCGCAGGTCCACATCACCCCTTGCGAGAGTTGTGATGTTTCTTAGGCCCTGCAAATGATTACACAGATGAGAACCACAACCAGTATCTAATACCCAAGTTCCGAAACTTGGATGGTTAATCTCAATCATATGAATAAAAGAAGAAGACATACCAACAGGAGAGACGCGGCCTGCTTTTATGTCCTCACGGTACACGGGGCAGTTCCTCCTCCAATGCCCAAGCTTGTGGCAATAGTGGCACTCCACGTTACCTTCATCGCTCTTTGTCTTGCCTTGTGAGCTACCGCTAGTCTCACCAGGCCCACTCTTGCCTTGCCCTGGCTTTTTGAATTTCGCCTTCCCTACAGCTAGGTTGGCCTTAGCCTTGCCCTTACCTTTGCCCTTGTTTGCTATCATGAGAACGTCCTCTTTCAGAGTCCCACTCAATTTTAGATCACTCTCGGTCTGGACGAGAAGTGAGTGGAGCTGATGAAGACTCTTCTTCATATCATTCATATAGTAATTTGCCCTAAAAAGGGCAAAACCATCATGAAGTGAATGGAGAACGCGGTCAATGACGATCTTCTCATCGATTTTGAAACCAAGTGCCTCGAGTTTCTCGACATTCTCAATCATATCAAGAATGTGTGGGCTAACTGCTTGGCCCTTTTGGAGTTTCGCTTCAAAGAAGCGACAGGTATGCTCATAGCTAACGATCCTCGGAGCTTTCGAGAACTCGTTAGAGAGCGTGGTGAAAATCTTATTCGCACCATGGGCAATGAATCGCCTTTGCAAATTTGATTCCATTGAAAAGATGAGTACTTTCTTTATCGCACCCGCCTCCATCATTAAATCACTATAAGCAAGTGATTCATTGGCTCCTGCATTGGGGCCTGGGTTGGGCGGTAGTGGCTCAGTCAAGTACTTGAGCTTACCGTCAGCAATGGCAGCATTCCGTAATGCTGCCTCCCAGTCCGCAAAGTTGGACCCGTTATTCTTCAGTCGCGTTGACTGATTCATAGTGTCCATGAAAATCTTAAGCCAGGACTCACGTCCGAGCGTGGCACTTGGCATTGGGTCATCAGTATGACCAGCCATTTTTATTAGCAGTTATATCTGTATATAACGAATCCAAAAACTGTGAAAAATAAATATGATAAGTATTCATCGTTTTAATTTTGAGTCTAATGACAAACTGTTTATGTCGATGACTCGTGCATTTATACAATTGACCTCCCTCAAGAATTATATAAATGATCCCAAGACTCAATTTCTGTAAATTGATAAGCCAACCTCTTGGCTAATTCTACTTTTAGAATTCCTGGTCGATAAATTTCTGTAAATTCTATCTTTAGTCCATCATAATCACGAGATATTACTCGTACTATAATGTTGAGATAAAAATAGGTCAACACTCACTACTTACCCAACGTAGAAGGAGTCATATTATGACTTCCGACGAAGAAGGGGTTCATAGTAGTTTTCCCTATAAAGACTAGTCTCAATTTTATTTATAGGGGAAGGTCCCATCATCTTAACTTTAATTCATTTTAAGTGAACGAATGTCTAGCAACTCGAGAATGATTTAAACTAAGGTGATGGCCCTAAAAGCGAGTGACATCTGTATGTCCATGATTAAAATATTCAAACTGTATGAATCATTTTTCATGCATTTTTAGGTGGTTTGGTTTAGGCGGAATATGATGCAATTATCTATCATGTGAATAAAGCAACGAGAATGGAAAAATAAAACGCAAAATAAAACACCTAGTGTGGCCTAACTACCAAAATGAACAAAATACAAGTTGGAATCCACCCTTGGACCCGAGAAGCTTGTCTTGATGTTCCATCTTCGTCCATATAGCGGGAGTGAGCCATCCGATCTCCATCTTGAATCTTCTCAAAATACATTTTAAAAATTACAAATGTAAACCTATTTACATTCTAATTCAAAATGATTCCAAAAATTAAAATTACATAGGGGAGATACGAGATCTCAAAATACAACCAAGACTATGTTTCCATCATTACGAAAACATAATCTACTAAGGCCACACTAGTAAATTACAACTGATTGTACAAAAATGCGTAAAATTAAACCATTCAACCAACATTCAACATAATAAAAGCATCAACTAAAAATTAATCATACAAAACATAATGCATAAATTATGTTGATTAATTATCCAAACCACCATTAAATCATGTGACGATTCCGTAATTCATCACGAGATTTCAATCAAAATCCAATGAAATTCATAATCAATATGAATTACAACAACATTATTTTAAACCTTTTTAAAATAACATGGTATCAAACATTTTTGTGAACTTTTTCACAAAAACAATCATACATTATCTTTATAATGTACATTACAAAAAATGAATTTTTTTTTTTATTATTACTTTTCACATATGAACAGTAGCAGGTACCAAAATTTTTTTTTTTTATCGGTTTATACCAAAAAACCGAAAATCCTTTACAAAACAAAACCGCTGGTGCTGCCACTTTTAAAAAAACAGAATTTTTTTTTTATTCTGTGAACAGTACACTGGCAGCAAAAAAAATTAATCAAATTAAACGGTTTTAATTCGATCATGCTTATATTAACTAGATCGGTACAAACAAACAATATCTAATCGATATTTAACATTGATACAAACTAGATGATTCAAATTAACCTTTTAACATGAATTTCTAGATCATTTTATACCGAAAATATAAAGCAAAAGGATGTTCATTAACATTCATATCAAATTCCATTTACGTTTTAATTCAATCATTATTCAATCAAAACATCTACAAATTCATATATTATTATCTCAACCTTTTAAAATAACAATATTTGAATCAAAATGGAACACCCAAAAAAAATAAAACACACGGCATAAAATTTTTTTTTTTTGCCGAAATGAATTTTTTTTTTTAAAAAATATTATACAAATTCAAAATTTACGAAAATCATATAAACAATTTCATAGCCCTATGGCTCTGATACCACTTGTGGGAAAATATCCGTATACGTCCCTTTAAATCATTCAGGATTATAATGAAATTATGATTATATGATTATTAGTGATAAACGAAAATGCATAATAAGCGAGAGATTAGAAATAACCTTTAGTCCTTGCTTTAATGGCCTAAGAAAAATATCAAAATGATGATATATCCTAATCGTAGCACGCAAGATAGAATGAGAAATGCCCTTGAATTTGCTAGAATGTTTTTTGTGAAAAGTTACTGTTAACTTTTTAATTTTGTGATGTGTAGAGATGGAGGCACAAGAGAGAATGAATTAGGGTTCCAAGAAAAAACTAAATTTTTCTCCTTCTAATTACCTTTTTCACGGCACACATGTAGTTATTAGGGGAGATATTTTCTCCTCTAATTAACCACAAATGGACCGAAAATTACAGAGTGAATCTGGACTTTATTTCGGTTCAATTCGCTTTAATATATAATGTGTATTATTATTATAAATGTCATTTGTGTTGTCATGTATTAATATGTCCATACAACATTTTGTAGTCGATACATTAATACCGGTCTGACAACATCTAATATGACAATCGTATAAAATATACGTTAATTATAATTATCCGTATAATTATAATTTGCTAATTCAATATAACATTTTATATTCAATTACGAATTAACATTTTAATTCGCATAAGCTTACATTATATATATGCTAATTAAATACAACAGTTTATATTTAATTACGAATTACTTTTAATTCGTCTCAGCTTATATTATTTAATCGTTATTAAATAATCGTCTCATCATCACATTGACTAACCTTTTAGTCAAATACACTCACTAACCTTTTAGTCATATAATAGGGCATCAATATGATTATTTTCTCAAATAATCACATCTCTCAAACACATCCTCTAGGTGTGACTTTTAGGGATCAGTTGATCACCGCCATCTGTATGACAATAACGTCAAACTTATCTAGCAAGCCAACCGTTATTGATGAACGTTAATCAACTGATTATAATATAAAGTATACCCTGTGAACCTACAGAGATTTATTTAGGTTATTATACTAACTGTGGAGGACACTAGCTACAACAAAGTTGATAACAAGTAATCCACATGAGAGTCATTGGATAGACTTCAAGAATGACCATAAGATTCTCGAGGAGAACTATGGGTTTATTCTTGCGTTTGGTAATAATAACTTAGTTGCGTGTTAAGTGTCACACGAACCCAAGTTTCCAAACCTGTAAAGGATCTGACAAAATCCAAGGCTAAATTTTGTTATATTAAAAGCAAATAAATAAAAAGGGATGATTGAAGTGTCAATCATTGAAAATTCTACAAATAGAATCTTAGTACATAATGATGAGGATGAGGTGGATTACAAGGATCTAATGAGTAGACCCTTCCACCAAGATACCCATCACGTGGTTATAATGATAACAAGTGGGAGCATCTTTTAAGATTAAAAGGCCCAACACTAGATAGAGATCTAGTGAGGTACTTAGATAAACTTCATGTTATTGGGAATAACTATGATTGGAAAGAAAATAAGCAATTTATAAAGTTGGAACAAATGGATACATGATATATCCGCCATCCAAGCTTTTATTACATTTAAACAAGATGACCATGAAGTGTCGTGGAACTTTTATACTTTAGATTATATGATATGAAGCAATAACATTGTGTTGATTGTGCATATGTGATAATCACATTTATCGTTTGAGTTTATAAAACTCATTTTTGTGCTTTGTTATATCCAAATAGGTTGTAGTGACAACTTTGAAACCTATTAAAGTGAACTGGATTAACATAGCCTTGGCCCCTAGTTACTTACATGAGGTGACGTCTCGAAGTGACTAGAGTGTGATGCGATTGATGGCAAGTTCAAGTGTCATAGAGTCATATGAGATGACTAGTTGATCACATAAGCAGACTGTATGGGACACTCTGTCGGGCAGTGACCGCTTATAGAGTTCTGGCAATTCATAAAGCCTGTTAGTGGCGAGAGCTACTATAGTATTCTCTTTGAGTCAATTCTTTGGACTAGAGACTATTCGCCCAAGTCGACATAGTTTCTAATTGACTTTGATTTTTGCCCCAAGCCATTATGTAAAAAGGGGTGAATGGGCAATTATTGGGTCATGAAGGACTAGTCGATCACATAAGCAGACTGTATGGGACACTCTGTCGGGCAGTGACCGCTTATAGAGTTCTGGCAATTCATAAAGCCTGGTAGTGGCGAGGGCTACTATACTATTCTCTTTGAGTCAATTCTTTGGACTAGAGACTATTCGCCCAAGTCGACATAGTTTCTAATTGACTTTGATTTTTGCCCCAAGCCATTCTGTAAAAAGGGGTGAATGGGCAATTATTGGGTCATGAAGGACTGTGAGTGAACGAAGGGAATAGTGCGACAGGAATTGTCCAACCCCTTGCCAGGGTTATCCAATATCTCAAGGCCACTCGAGGAGTAGTGAACTGGAAATGCGTGGCCACGCTCGGAAGGTATCTACGGTAGATAATTCCGGTCAGACAGTTACTCTCCAGATCGAGGAAACCACTCTAGATGTGATCACGTGCAAGTACGACCTGCAAGACACCTTGCATTGAGTGGGAGATTTAAAATAGGACAAGAGAATTGGTGACGCACACTTGTTGCGAACAAGTGGGAGATTGTTGGAGTGAGTATCCTCAACAATAGTGCGATCACTTAATTAAATCTCATTAACGAGAATACAAAGGGATGATTAACATTATAGTCAACTGATCCACATTATTCGGTAATGATTGGCTTACTAGAGTTTGACATTACTGTCGTATGACGGTGGTGATCAGTTGATCCCTTGAGGTCACACCGAAAGGACGATTCCCTAATCAAGAATATTAATTAATTGTATAACGATACAGATTAATTAATCCCTTAAACAGAACGAGTTTTCAAGTGAGAAATATATCTTATGGTAATATGATTAAATAAGATTCAATAATATAATTGTTATATTAGAATGCTTAATGTTTATGAAATATTTGAGATAAGCATGATTGGTTGATCATAATTACAATTAGTTGTAGATCATATCAACCAAATATGAGATGACCCAGTTTATATATATGTGATTATAAATTATTACTTAAAATGTTGAGTTTAATTTATTTGACATGAAATTGTATTTAATTAGTTAAATACATAATTATATTATGAGATAACATGTCACATGTCACATGTCACATGTGTGACAAATGACAAAATCACAAATATAATATGGAGTCCTTTTTAAGTGCCAAAAACCGGTTATATGGGGGTTGGGTAATGATTAGGCTTTAAATATTGTGCTAATGATGATTAGACAAAATCATTAGCTAGCCTTAAACCTATAGCCACCCTATTGTTTTGGTAAGACAAAAAGTAATGAGCATGCTTGTTGTTACCCATGCTTGGCCGGTTACATATGCACAATAAGAGGATGTTTTCCTCTTATGAACTCACTTGAACATATCTCATATTATTCATAATACTTCTCACTAGAAAATAAGATAAGTTAAGAAACTTGAGAAGTTTCATATAACTTATTCTAAGAGCTTTAACTTGAGTTTCTAAAGTAGAAATTTCAAGTGTCTTGTACTTGGTTTAAGGGGATCTTGTTTATTGTTCTAGTATAACAATATTCAAGAGATTTGGGATAGTTTAGGTGCAACTTATTGGAGTGCTTCTATACTTGAAGCTTGAGGAAAATCATTCCATAATCATTTAAGCTCAAGAACAAGAGTAAGAAGGAGTCTTACTGTTGTGCCCATTTCGTGCCAATACCATTGTGAGGAAATTATTTTCTTCTTATCTTTGTTATTTATGTTTTGCATGCACTAGATATTGAAACTAATTAAAGAGTTAATTAGTATTTCATAAGAAATGTCTTATGAGTAGGTATATGAACCTAACAGAAACCACAGTTCAATGCCTTGCCAGAACTGTGATAGAAGGCACAAGATCTGTCAATGAACTCCTTGATGGTCATCTTAACAATGACATGAGGGGAGGCAGAGGTCAAGGAAGGGGAGCACCCTTTCCACATGTTGGGGGAATAAGGAGGCAACCTGTGGAGCAAGAGGAAGCCTCAGACTTAGATGGCTCAGAACAAAGCCTTCCTAGACATCATGACAAGGATATAAAGGTAGAGATTCTTGATTTCCTAGGTAGCATGAACCCTGATGATTTCTTAGATTGGTTAAGGTCTGTAGAAAGAGTCTTTGAGTTTAAAGGCTACACTGATAGAAAAGCTTTTAAGGTTGCCATTATGAGAACATGAAAACCTTGAGGGTAAGGTAGGGTAAAGAACCTGTTAAGTCATGACTTAAACTAAAAAAGAAAATGAGGGCTAAGTTTGTATCTAGGGACTACACCCACGACATGTTCATTAAGCTCACCCACCTAAAACAAGACCAGAGACCTATAGAATCTTATTTAAGGGACTTTGAGCAAGTGAGGTTGTTGAGAAACCAGAAAAAAGGATAACAAGGTTCTTAGAAGGGTTGGATTAGAGGATTTCTAGTAAAGTCAGATTGCAGAACATATACTCCTTTGAGGAGGCTGTTTCCCCTCAAGAAGTGTTTTCAGTGTCAAGGTTAGGACATTTTGCGAGAGAATGTCCATCAAAAAGGGCCCTTAGCACTCTGGAAGTTGTGCATTAGGGAGAGGATGAGGTGTTAGTCTGTGATGATGAGATGGAGGAGCCTGAGGTAGAGGCTAATGATGATTTGATTGAACCTAATACTGGTTTAAGCCTGGTAACATGGAGGGTAATGCATGCACAGCCTCAGCCCTTAGAGGAAGACAAGAGGCACCAAATCTTCAGAACTAGGTGCACCATTAAAGGGAGAGTCTGTAATCTAATCATAGATGGGGGAAGTTGTACCAATGTTGCTTCCTAGACCCTGATAGACAGACTGACCTTGCCCACCAAAGACAACCCTCACACCTACAAGATTAGATGGTTAAACAAGGGGGCTGAAGTGAGGGTTGACCAGCAGTGTGTTGTACCTTTCTCCATTGGAAAGGGATATGTGGATGAAGCTCTGTGTGATGTGCTTCCAATGGATGCCTGTCACCTTCTGCTTGGTAGACCTTGGGAGTTTGATAGGGATGCTGTCCACCAGGGTAGGGAGAACACTTACACCTTGAAGTTTGGGAAGAAGAAAATTACTCTAGCACCTTTGCCCCATGCTCCAAAGGTTAACCCACCCCTTATGAGTGAGGCTTCCAAGGAAGTCATGTTGATAAGTGAGTCAGAGATGGTACAAGAATTGAGTGAAATACAACTTGTGTATATACTGCTTACCAAGGCAACTGGGCTAAACATTGATTATATCCCTGATGAGGTCAAGGCCATTCTGGAAGCCTATGGTGATGTCTTCCCTTCTGAGCTCCCTAGTGGACTGCAACCACTTAGGGGAATAGAACACCACATTGACCTAGTACCTAGAGCTGTCCTGCCCAATAAACCTGCTTACAGGAGTGATCCTAAGGCCACACAAGAACTCCAACTTCAAGTAGGTGAGTTGCTGAACAAGGGGTATGTCAGGGAGTCCCTTAGTCCTTGTGCTGTACCAGCCTTACTGGTACCAAAGAAGGATGGGACCTGGCGCATGTGTATTGACAGCAGGGCAATCAACAACATCACTATCAAGTATAGGTTCCCTATACCTAGGCTTAATGATATTCTGGATGAGCAGAGTGGTGCTCAAGTTTTCCCAAAGATTGACCTGAGGCAAGGATACCACCAAGTCAGGATAAGGGCAGGTGATGAATGGAAAACAGCTTTCAAAACAAAACATGGACTCTATGAGTGGTTGGTGATGCCTTTTCGGTTGTCTAATGCCCCTAGAAATTTCATGAGATTGATGACAGAAGTCCTGAGGCCATACTTGGCCAAATGTGTAGTGGTTTACTTTTATGATATCCTCATTTACAGTTCAGCCAAAGGAGAGCATTTACAACACCTAAAGTTATTATTTGAAGTTTTAAGGGAGGACAAGTTATATGGAAAATTGGAGAAGTGCACCTTTATGAAACCTGAGGTTTACTTCCTTGGGTTCATCAGCTCTAAGAGAGGAGTAGCAGTTGATCCAGAGAAGGTTTAGGCAATCAAGGAGTGACCAATCCCTAAAACTGTGACTGATGTCAGGAGCTTTCATGGTCTAGCTTCTTTCTACAGGAGGTTCATTGATCAGACCTGTCGCGAGCCCGATACAAAGATAAATTACCCAGACTAGGCTAATAACAAATTAATGTAATTAGGGAAGTAGGGGTCGATCCTCAGGGAGATGGTGTTTCCTATAGAATGTGAGATGTCTCGCAATTTGGTCTTATCTAACGAATATCTGGGTTTTGGGAATTTATTTTCTAAACTACTACAAGGTATAAACGAAAACGAAATAAAAGCGAATGGAAATGAAAGCAATAAAGCAAATGATGAATTAACAATAATGAAAAGCATCTAGGGAAGTAGGTTTACACATGTAGATTGACATATTGATGAAATTGGATATGGAACATGCAAATAATTCATTGTGAGTTCGTAAGAATGATGTGTTCATTACAATCATAGATCAGATGGTCTAGCAGGCTTTTAGGCAATTTACTAGGTCTTAATCTACCATGTCATGCTTTGTCTATTCAATTCGCGTATCTCTACCTTGGAAAAGAATTCCATACTAGTCAATGATTTTCGGCCAGAAATCGTTAACTATCGTTACGATCCAAACATGCATAGACACAACGTTTTAAAAGCACAATTTCTTTTATCCAATTATCATCTTTTAATCAATCTAACATGGCTACCCTACATCCTAGAAAGGTGACTACTCACTCATGACGATGTCTAAGTCTAAGATGATATTAACTATGAAAACTAGGATAGACACGTTTAGTTGATTTTGACAATATTTTAAGACTCTCTATGTGGCGATAATAACGACGCTAAAATGACAATCTAGGAAATGAAACGACGATTATAACGATACTAAAAATGAATCTACAATAACATATAAAGAAAATAACAATCAAATGGAAAATATAAAGACCTTAAACAAAGGATAAAGCAGGAATACCTAGGTGACTATCAACAATGAAAGTGATAACAATAATAGAAATCCCTTGCATAGAATAATCGTTCCTTGAATTACAACACTTGAACCCAACAAAGTAGATTACAAAGATTGAAATTCTTATTGATCTAAACTAAGGTTTTGATGTAGAAAGGACAGAAATAAACTAAGAACTAAAGATGCAAAAGAAGAAGAAAATGAGAGAAGGGAGGCTAGTTCTCCCTCCTCCTAATCTAAAGAGAAATGTAAGAAGAGAAGAGATTATTGTAAAGAGGATGTGAGATATGTTGAGAAGAGGGGCTGGAGCATCCTTTATATAGCATTAGGGTTTCGTGGTGAAGGGGTCGAGCATTGAACATATAGGACAAAAGAAGGAAGTTGAAGCAATTTGCTCGAAGCAGCAGGGATACCCGATCGGGTACACACTTACCCGATCGGGAAAGTTGTCATATAGAAGCTTTTGACTATTGTTTCATCTCCCTTTGCTTTGACTTGACTTCCACCATCCCCCTTGACCTCTCCAATCGGGTTTGTTGATAGGGTTTGATGTAAAATGATGAATTCTTCCGCCTAATTGATTGATCTTCCGACAACTGCGACATCGTCTTTACTTCTTCTCTCTTTTGAATTAGTGAACCTTCTTGAAATGCCTTTCACTTGGTCAAGCTTGCTTCTTCAAATCGTCGGGTTCTAGGCAAATGCTCGGGAATATAGAAAAAGGGCGTAGAAACGTCACTTTCCCTACAAAACAGGTTAGAACATAGGAATTTGCCTAGAAGACGATATTAGCTCATAAAATGGCTTAACAAAGCACAAATGACATACAGAACCGAGCTAAACTGGGGGTTAAAATCATACAAATATTCACTTATCAAACTCCCCCAAGCTAAACCTTTGCTTGTCCTCAAGCAAACATAACAAACAATACCAGGACAAGGGTTGCAAGCATTGGCTACTACACTATCAAGAAACAAATCTCAACGTAAAACTTTGGAAACATAATGAATTATAACCCAAAAACAACGTGGGCAAGAATGCTACATAAACATGGCTGAGATTTTCACTATAGATTTTCGGCTCTTGCATGATCTTTTGACAAATGGACTCTCACGGCACACTCGAACACTCATTGCATGTAAAAGGTGATTTATTTATGTGTAAATGTTTTTGAGACACTCACCTATCTACGACTTATGACAGTGTGTCCGCAATCTAATATGGTAAACAATTCAAAACACAGGTCGAAGATCACAATGCACATAGAAAAGAAGCCGAAAAGATGAGAAGAAGGCTTTGGGAAATGGGTGAAAGGTGGACAAACAGTTATGGTCATGTGAAGGTTAGAATGAGCTAGCAATTGACCAATGATAAATGAATACTCAATCCAAACTTTCGATCAATTTCCCAGAAGACGGATAACGAAGCCTAAAAGCAACAAATTGGCTTATTACACACGAAACACAAGGGTAAACTCCTTCGGAATATTGACTTGACATTTTGAGGAGATACTCACAACTTCTTCTTGTTGGACCAGTTTTATAGTTTTGATAATGACATGTGTTTACGTGATAATATGTTTTACTCGATATATCATATGCGTGTAATTGTGTGCTTTAGTCTTATTATAGCTAGCCACAATTATGAGAAGAAAGATCAAAGTTAGGCATAACTTTGACAAAGTCTGTGAGATAAAGTTATAACAACTTCAGGAATAACTTTGGAAGTGAACATGAAATTTATAGCTACCCAAGCATAACTTTAAAGAAAATCGCTTCAAGCAAGATCTACCTCAAACAACACAAGACTCAAGATGGAGGGTCTTTGTGATCAAGATGAAGAGATGATCCGTATACTGAAGATCTTTGTGAAGATTATATAATATAGGTCGTCATTCGGTAACTATTCCATTCGAGAGATTTAATGTTCAAAGTTATAGCTTTAGCCTATGACTTTGGATGATAAATTATTGATGCATGATTTTGGAAATAAAATGTTTTTGAAATGTCAAAAGTGAAAGAGTATTTTTATATTTATCAAAAGTTTTAATAGAGAATATATTTATGAGATTCTATTGGTTAGTAATACAACTTATGGGTTGTCATGCTACCTAGGGTTTCTAATATATTCTATCTCAATTTGTTGTTAACCTAATTAGCCCACCTAGTGTTTGAGCCATCTAGGGTTTCGTGAAAACCTAGTTTTGTGCCTCCTAGGGATGCGTGCCTCCTAGGGTTTCGTGAGCTAGGGATTTCGGCCTATCTAGGTTGTTTCCTTTGTTTACCTAATCTAGGATTCTATTATATCTTTACAACAATATTTTGAGATATTAAAGATAAATATATTTCTATAAGATAAACCAAATAATATTTTGAGATAAAGATATTTCTAAAAGATAAGCAAATATTATTTTATGATAAGATAAATATCTTTCTTAAATATTAAGCTAGGGTTTTAGATCTACTATACTTCTATTACTATAAATACTCCTTCATATCAAAATTGTAAATTACACGAAATACATTACAATCACACGGCACATCTATTTACTAGTGTTGATTTTCTAAAATCGTTTTAAAGCAAACCTTTGAGCAAATATTTATTATTTTTAGAGTTTATTTTTCAAAAGAGTCGTGCATCAATTATTATCAATCGCTTGAGTGAAATACGTTATTGGATAATAGTACATCATTATAATCTTACAATTCTTTAACGAGAATCTGTGTGAGTTATATTGTACTTTCTTATTAGCGTAAGATAGTATAGAGTATTTAGCGATACTCACCTTGAGTTATAATCATAGTGTTGATTATACGAGTGGGTTGATAATTTTTGTAATCCGTAGAAAGGTACTAAAAATTATTAATCGAGAATAGTGGACGTAGGTTTTAACGTGTGAAACTAAACCACTTCAAAAATCCGTGTGCCTCTCTCTACTCTCTTTACTTTTCGTTATTTCGTTACTTGCGCTTACTTTGATTAATTAATTAGTTGATTTTAATTCATAAGATCAAATAATTAATTATATATCATATAAATCGAAAAAGTGGGGCTAGTTTTTAATCGTATTCGATCAATAAACTCTACAATTGGTATAAGAGCTTCGTGCTCTTGATTGCCTTACAACAAGGAGTCTGATCCATTTATCCATTTATTTTTATTTATTTTCCGCTGCATTTAATTTTATTTTAATGGATTCCAAACATCTGAAGTGTCCCGTATTCGATGGGAAGAACTACAGTTTATGGAAAAATATGATGACCCATTTCATAAAGGGTAACGATTGGGAGTGTTGGCTAATCATTAAGAATGGTCCCTAGGGGTGGGCACCGGTCCAAAACCGGACCGGACCGGACCGGAACCGGTTTGGACCGGAACCGAAATTGAGAAAAAATCGGGACCGGGACCGGACCGGATTACAAAAATTCCGGTCCGGGACCGGACCGGAAAAATGCCGGTCCAAGACCGGACCGGACCGGTTGGACCGGAATTTAGACTATATGCCCACTTTTTTCTAATTCCGGTCCAAAAATTCCGGTCCAATGGACCGGATCGGACCGGTTAGACCGGTTAGACCGGAATAAAATAAAATTTATAGAAAAAATAAATCAAATATTAATAATTCCGGTCTTTCCGGTCCAATCCGGTCCGGACCGGAAAATACCGGTTCGAGACCGGACCGGACCGGAAACCGGAATCTGAAAAAATGATGGACCGGAGACCGGACCGGAATTTTTTTTTCCGGTTCCGGTCCAGTCGATTCCGGTCCGGACCGGTCCATTTTTCCGGTTCGGACCGGATTTTGCCCACCCCTAATGGTCCCAATAAGATCATGCTTGGATCTGCTACTGGCACTTCCATCGAAAAGAAAGAAGATGATTATGTTGAGGCAGATTATAAGAAAGCTGAGAAAAATTCAAAGGCTATTAGTATGTTGCAAAACGGCATGACCCATACTGAATTTGATTGTTTCTCATCTAGTTCTACTGCCAAGGAAATATGGGCCAATTGCAGCTATTATGGTGTCTTGCCTTTGAGCCAATTGCAGCATCATGGCTTCAAGTTTACTTACACCATTGTCACTTTGTTGAGATGTAAAGGATTGAAATTGTTCTAGCTTTTGTGTGAGAAGGGCTACTTGAGCTTGTAAAAGTGTCAAAGTGGGGTCCTCCTGCTTAGATCTCAATGGTATGGAGCGGGAATTTCTATATTGAGAATCGTGAATTGCCATGGATTCAATGGTAGTGTGAGCAATTTCAACATTGATTTGATCAAATCTTCCATTGTTAGCAGAATCGAGGATACGACGGGACTCTATATAACACCCATTATAGAATGTGATGGCAAGGAGCCATGGATCTATCCCATGATGAGGACACTCCCTTTGCAAGTCCTTGTACCTCTCCCAAGCTTCATAAAGGCTCTCATCGTTCCCTTGTCGGAAACCAGTGATTTGACTTCTCAACAAAGCGGTCTTTTCTGGGGGAAAGTACTTTTGGTAGAAGGCAAGAGCTAAACTCTCCCAATCGGTGATACCTAATGTAACCTGATAAGTGAATATTTGTATGATTTTATCCCCTCATTTTAGCTCGATTTGATATGGTTTATCCACTTTAAGAAGTGGTTTTATGAGCTAATCTCTCCTTTGCAGTATTTCTCGTGCTTTAATGTCATTTGTAGGAATTGAGTCGTTTCTACTTCAAATCCCCTCATTTGAAGGAAATATGAGCAATTAGAAGCTAAGAAGGACGATTACGTGAGGTTAAGATCGCATGCTATAAAGATCTACAGGTTCCGAGTCAAAGGGAACAAGTTTCAAGTCATTCCGAGCTCATATGCACAAGTTGCGACGATTTTGCTATTCGTCGACGAAAGTCGTCTCAAACCTCATGCTCCGACCCTTAACCCTTGGGGACATGATCAGGTCTAAATAGGGGAGGAAATGAGGCCCAAGAGGTGTTAGTAACGTCTCTGTTCGAATCTAAAGTCAATGGAGTCAAGGTAGATCAAGTCACGTACCAAGGGAACATCAAACGAAAGTCAAAATTCTGAACTGACAACTTACCCGATCGGATTACCACTTCCCCGATCGGGGAAGTCTGCTGATGAACGCATCTTCTCTTCATCTACCTCTCTTTAATGCAAGGCTTAATGACTTGTTTAATGGGCATGAATCCGGACACATTTGAGCAGCCTCTCAACCCTATAAATTGACTAGCCTCCACACAACTAAGATGTATAAAAACCCTAGCCTCCACCCAACATTAGATTAGATTAGTTTTTCTTCTTTCTCTCATCTTTCTTAGTTTAGTTTCGTTTTAGTTTTCTCTAGTTTAGTTTAGTTCTAAGTTTTCTTCAATTGTATGGTTCTACTTGTAATTGGAACTAAAGTTTCCGAGTTTGCATTTCCTATTCAAGTTCTTATTCCATTTCGATCTTTGCTCATCCTTTTCGGTAATCTTTATTCTCGTCTTTACATTATAGTTTCATTTTCTTTTAGTATTTCCTTTATCATGTTTATCATTCTTAGTTTTATAATCTTAAGTTTCCCTTTCATTGTTAATCATGCATAAGTAGTCACCTTTCTAGGGTGTAGGGTAGCCATGTTAGGTTGATTAAAAGATGATAATTGGATAAAAGAAGTTATGCCTTTAAAACATTGTGTCTATGCATGTTTGAATTATAACGATAGCTAACGATTTCTGGCCAAAATCATTGACTAAAATGGAATTCTTTTCCAAGTAGAGATACGTGAATTAAATAGACAAAGCATGACATGGTGGATTAAGACCTAGTAAATTGCCTAAAAGCCTGCTAGACCATCTGATCTATGATTGTAATGAACACATCATTCTTACGAACTCACAATGAATTATTTGCATGTTCTAAATCCAATTTCATCAATATGTTAATCTACATGTGTGAACCTACTTCCTTAGATTCTTTTCTTTATTGCATTGTTATCATTTTTATTATAGCATTTAGTAATTAGTGACAAACATTTGCCAATCGTACAAGGTAGAGTTCTAACCATAACTATTCACAAGTATCTCCCGTCTCCCCGAGATCGACCCCTTACTTCCCTAATTACATTAATTTGTTGTTAGCCTAGTCTGGGTTATTTATCTTTGATTAGGGTACGCGACAACCCTGTCATAACCTTATCAAGGCTATGTATCCACAACTTTGCCTTACCCCTCAAAGAGAATGAGAAGAGCATCTCTCTAATTTGCCCTTGGGTGACTCCAGTTTGTCTAATAGTGGAGCAATAGTCACAGAAGTTTTGGATGTGAAGGTTGGGATCTTCTGTGGCATTGCCACTAAATTGGATTCTTTCTATAAGGTTAATGAAGGCAGGTTTGATTTCAAAGTTTTGGGCTGCGATTTGGGGTGTAGCAATACCCCTTGGAAGTGTTTCTGCGATGGGTTTGGAATGGTCCGAAAGTCGAACCATTTCCTAATGTGAAGGTGAAGATGGAATGCTAATTGAAAGTTGATTGGTTTTTTGTGAATAGAGATGAGAATGGATCTTCTTCTCCTTCGAGATTAGATAGAATATCGGAGTATTTCTCACGAATACGATCTAAACTTGAAGTATCAGAAGCTTTTGAGATTTCGTTGAATAACTTTAGTTTCCTACGCAGAGTCCTTTCTAGTTCGGGGTCTAAAGAGATAGGGGTCCCTTGTCTAGAAGATCTGGGCATAAGATTGGAAAGCTAAGATGAAAAATCAAGAGAGGTCTAAAGGAATTTGGGTTCCTAAAGACTAGATAAAACTAATTGCGATAGAAATCACAAGAAAAAGGAAAACTAAACCGTGCTCCCCGGCAACGGCGCCAAAATTTGATCGGATCTGTCGCGAGCCTGATACAAAGATAAATTACCCAGACTAGGCTAATAACAAATTAATATAATTAGGGAAGTAGGGATCGATCCTCAAAGAGAGCATTTACAACACCTAAAGTTATTATTTGAAGTTTTAAGGGAGGACAAGTTATATGGAAAACTGGAGAAGTGCACCTTTATGCAACCTGAGGTTTACTTCCTTGGGTTCATCAGCTCTAAGAGAGGAGTAGCAGTTGATCCAGAGAAGGTTTAGGCAATCAAGGAGTGGCCAATCCCTAAAACTGTGACTGATGTCAGGAGCTTTCATGGTCTAGCTTCTTTCTACAGGAGGTTCATTGATCAGACCTGTCGCGAGCCCGATACAAAGATAAATTACCCAGACTAGGCTAATAACAAATTAATGTAATTAGGGAAGTAGGGGTCGATCCTCAGGGAGATGGTGTTTCCTATAGAATGTGAGATGTCTCGCAATTTGGTCTTATCTAACGAATATCTGGGTTTTGGGAATTTATTTTCTAAACTACTACAAGGTATAAACGAAAACGAAATAAAAGCGAATGGAAATGAAAGCAATAAAGCAAATGATGAATTAACAATAATGAAAAGCATCTAGGGAAGTAGGTTTACACATGTAGATTGACATATTGATGAAATTGGATATGGAACATGCAAATAATTCATTGTGAGTTCGTAAGAATGATGTGTTCATTACAATCATAGATCAGATGGTCTAGCAGGCTTTTAGGCAATTTACTAGGTCTTAATCTACCATGTCATGCTTTGTCTATTCAATTCGCGTATCTCTACCTTGGAAAAGAATTCCATACTAGTCAATGATTTTCGGCCAAATCGTTAACTATCGTTACGATCCAAACATGCATAGACACAACGTTTTAAAAGCACAATTTCTTTTCTCCAATTATCATCTTTTAATCAATCTAACATGGCTACCCTACATCCTAGAAAGGTGACTACTCACTCATGACGATGTCTAAGTCTAAGATGATATTAACAATGAAAACTAGGATAGACATGTTTAGTTGATTTTGACAATATTTTAAGACTCTCTATGTGGCGATAATAACGACGCTAAAATGACAATCTAGGAAATGAAACGACGATTATAACGATACTAAAAATGAATCTACAATAACATATAAAGAAAATAACAATCAAATGGAAAATATAAAGACATTAAACAAAGGATAAAGCAGGAATACCTAGGTGACGATCAACAATGAAAGTGATAACAATAATAGAAATCCCTTGCATAGAATAATCGTTCCTTGAATTACAACACTTGAACCCAACAAAGTAGATTACAAAGATTGAAATTCTTATTGATCTAAACTCAGGTTTTGATGTAGAAAGGACAGAAATAAACTAAGAACTAAAGATGCAAAAGAAGAAGAAAATGAGAGAAGGGAGGCTAGTTCTCCCTCCTCCTAATCTAAAGAGAAATGTAAGAAGAGAAGAGATTATTGTAAAGAGGATGTGAGATGTGTTGAGAAAAGGGGCTGGAAGATCCTTTATATAGTATTAGGGTTTCATGGGGAAGGGGTCGAGCATTGAACATATAGGACTAAAGAAGGAAGTTGAAGCAATTTGCTCGAAGCAGCAGGGATACCCGATCGGGTACACACTTACCCGATCGGGTAAGTTGTCATCTAGAAGCTTTTGACTATCGTTTCATCTCCCTTTGCTTTGACTTGACTTCCATCATCCCCCTTGACCTCTTCAATCGGGTTTGTTGATAGGGTTTGATGTAAAATGATGAATTCTTCCGCCTAATTGATTGATCTTCCGACAACTACGACATCATCTTTACTTCTTCTCTCTTTTGAATTAGTGAACCTTCTTGAAATGCCTTTAACTTGGTCAAGCTTGCTTCTTCAAATTGTCGGGTTCTAGGCAAATGCTCGGGAATATAGAAAAAGGGCGTAGAAACGTCACTTTCCCTACAAAACAGGTTAGAACATAGGAATTCGCCTAGAAGACGATATTAGCTCATAAAATGGCTTAACAAAGCACAAATGACATACATAACCGAGCTAAATTGGGGGTTAAAGTCATACAAATATTCACTTATCATTCATACAGGGGTTTAGCTCAATCATGGCCCCTATTACTGAGTGTATGAAGAAGGGGGAGTTCAAGTGGAATGACAAAGCTGAGAAGTCCTTCAACCTGATCAAGGAATTACTATGCAAGTCTCCTATTCTAATCCTGCCAGATTTCAACAAGCTCTTTGAGGTTGAGTGTGATGCGAGTGGCCTTGGTATAGGGGCTGTGCTTACACAAGAGAAGAAGCATGTTGCATACTTCAGTGAGAAGCTTAATGGAGCTAAGTTAAACTACTCTACATATGACAAGGAGTTCTATGCCATTGTGAGAGCATAAAATCATTAGGGACACTACCTGAAGCCTAAACCATTTGTGCTGCATTTTGATTATGAGGCCCTCAAGTACATCAATGGGCAACACAAACTCAACCCCAGACATGCGAAGTGGGTAGAGTTCCTACAATCATTCTCATTTTCCAGCAAATACATAGAAGGCAAGAACAATATTGTAGCTGGTGCACTGTCAAGGAGATCTGTGATGCTAACATTCATGGAGCAAAGGGTATTGGGATTTGAGTTCATGAAGGAACTATACCAAGAAGACCCAGACTTCAAAGAAGAATGGAAGGTGCACCAGGAAGGTCAGGTTAAGAAAGGAAGAAAATACACAGCTCAGGAAGGCCACTTGTTTCTTGGAAACAAGTTGTGTGTGCCTAAGGGACCCTACAGAGGATTGCTGGTGAAAGAAGTCCACTCAAATGGTCTAGCTGGCTACTTTGGGGTACAGAAGACATATGACATCTTGTAGGATCAGTTCTACTGGCCCAAGATGCTTAGTGATGTGCAAGATGCCATAAGAAGATGCAGGTCCTGTCAGCTGGCAAAATCACACTTCCAAGCTGGTCCTTATACACCACTCCCAGTGCCAAACAGACCATGGGAAGACCTCAGCATGGATTTCATTATGGCACTACCAAGGACACAAAGGGGGAAGGATTACATAATGGTGGTAGTAGACAGGTTTAGCAAGATGGCACATTTCATTGCTTGCAAGAAAACTGAAGATGCAATGGGGGTGGCTGAGCTGTACTTCAGGGAGGTTGCAAGTTACATGGAGTACCTAGAAGCATTGTCTCAGACAGAGATACAAAGTTCATGAGCCATTTCTGGAGGACCTTATGGAAGTTATTGAAGACTAGGTGACTGTTTAGCACCTCACACCATCCTCAAACTGATGGACAGACTGAAGTCACTAACATAACCCTGGGAAAGATCTTGAGGAGCATTGTTTCTAAGTCCTTGAAAGACTGGGATCTCAGGCTAGCACAAGCTTAGTTTGCCTTCAACAGAGCTCCCTCAACCAGTACAGGTAAAAGTCCTTTTGAAACAGTTTATAGTACTAATCCTCTCATGCCTACAGACCTGGCTCTAGTCAGAGGAAACAAAGAAAACTATGAAGCAAAGAAGAGAGTTGAGCAGGTTAAAAAACAAATTGAAAAGACCAATGAGATGTACAAGGCAAAAGCCAAGGGACCTAAGAAGACTAAGGAGTTCAAAGCACGAGACCTTGTTTGGCTGCACTTAAGGAAGGAAACGTTTTCATACAGAAGGAAAAACAAGCTCATGCCAAGGGCTGATGGACCATTTGAAATTTTGGAGAAGCTGGGTCCTAATGCCTACAAGGTGGATCTACCAGGCATCTATGGTGTCCATGGTACTTTCAATGTTGGAGACCTCAGCCTCTACCATGGAGAATCAGATGATGATGGTGATGAAGATTTGAGGGCAAATCCTTTTCAAGAAAGGGAGGTTGCAACAGGAGTTCAGGATCAAAGCAAGCAAGGAGTTCAAGACAAAGAGGATGCCACCAACCAAGACAACAACAATGCAATCAGTCTTATGACTAGCTATGAAAATGTCCTATACAGTCCAAGTGTTCACTATCCCAAGACCAGCAAGAACAACACCCTCCAGCCAGTACAATGCCTAGCCATCAACTAACCAAGCCTCAGCCAAGACAACACCCAGCCAACAACAACAAAAGTCCAACACAATAAAAACTACACTCAGTCACACCCAGACAGTCACAGTCCTCTTGGACAGGGTCCATGGGGACCTTTCACACCCAAATAAACCTAATTATTGATCAAGCTTGGTCATAGGGAGGGTCCTGTACAACTTTGTCCAGTAAATATTCTCCAGGAAATGCACACAACAAATGTTAGCTTAGGGACAAACTCAAACTGTCCAGAAATCAAGCCTTTTGCAGTAGTTCAAATGTCACTATCAGACTTTCCTATTTTGAACATACCAGCTCGAGGACTTTCAGCAAAACCTTTGGCACTCAGTCTACTCCAGTCTGGCTAGAATAACCAGGCCTGGAAGTCCACTCCTACACCAGATTAACCTATACAGACCACTTAAGTCAGATTGTCTCATTAGAACTACTTTTCCTACTTTATTGCTTTAGTTCATAACTTTTTAGCTGTTGTATTGTTTTCTTTTGTAAGCCATTTGTGGCCCTAGATGTAGTTGACGTCTGAGATGTAATCTTGTTGCCTATATAAGGCCTATTCTTAATGAATGCAAATTAGATTTGAAGTAAACAGAAAACTGAAACCCTGTTTCTGTTCAAACTCTTGGCTGTGTGCTAGAGAATTGTCCTTTGCTTTGTGCTGGGACTTGAGGACATAATCCTTTGCTGTGTGATGCGGTTAGGCTCTCAACCTTAGTCCATTGGCTTTGTGCTTTGGCTAAGTACTATCTGTCTTCAGTTCTTCTAGCATTGTCAGCCTCAGAATAGAAATAGCTTAGTTGTGAGTCCTTAAGTCTTTTATGTACCATTGTGTTGTGTTTTCTGAATAGTTTCATTGCAATTTATATATTCATTTAATGTAAAATCCATGTCAGAAATAAGCTCAAAATTAATTTTAATCGAATCCTTTTTCAGGAAAACCTTTTTAGTAGCCATCAAACGTCGAGAAGAAACGCAGAAACACCTGTGCCTCTTCGAAGAGTCGCAGCATCTGCTGCGCCACTTCCAGAGGCTGCCTGCTGCTGCTCTTCTCCTTCTTCCTCTAGTTTCTATGTCTTTAGTTTTCCTTTCTCTTATTTTCCCATTTTCTCCGTACATAAATAGTATTTATCTTTCTATAAATCGTTTTGTTCTTGGCTTATTATCCTTAATAATACAATATTAGCAGGTTTTCGTCTTTGGATCAAAATTGGGTTTTAGAGGTTCGATTCGTTCATACCAAGAATAATAATCTATTAACTCCAAAGTTCGACACAACTTCAAAGGTTCCAAAAACCGAAAAAATAACGACGACTTATCTACACTAATCCCTTTTCAACTCCTATACTCCATAAGGCAGAACATAAAACAGAACGCCATCATCAACGTCCTAAAGCATCCCCATCATAGCTCACCTAATTGGTTTTCACTCATATCCATTATCCTCAAGTAACATGGTTTAATCTACCATCACAACTTACTATTTCAAAAGAGTCTCTGATACCATTAGATAAGATCATATCTTTAAATCCAAGAATTATAGCCAAATACTTTTCCACCAAGCATATACCCAAAAATACACACTAGGAAACCACAAGGAGTGACTTAGTTTCAAAGACATTTTGCAACTCAACGTATCATCCAAATATTCCAACTTATAACAACTAGCCCTAACATAGGCTCATCCTCAAGACACTCTACTATAACCAAACTCCTAAGTTCAAAACATTAAGTCACCAACAAGCTCAAAGGTCTTGGGCAACTCACTCAATCCATCTCACATCATCCATTCCCATGAATCATTTACACATACACAGTGGCAAGTCTCTATGGATTAAAATCTCCAAAACATAACATACTACACTCTCCCATGACTCCATTACTCACCATTATAGGGTGAAACTCAAATCTACACAACATTCTTCAAAGTCCCAAAATTCACTCACTCAAAGCCCACAAATAAAGGGGAAGGTATCCACAAAAGGTCACAAGGGCAAGTTATGGATACAAAAGGTAATATTGAGAAAAGTGAAAAGAGAAATTCTCAAGGAGAGAATTAACTGGAAGAGATGAAGAAGAATCTAGATAGAGGTAAGAGAGCAAGGTACACCATAGACAAGAAAATCATCGAAGAGGTTGAAACACACTTCAATTAGTCTTGTCAATCTTCAATCTTCGGCAAAGGATACTTCTTCTAGCAAACTCATGGTCCACTACAAGACGCTAGATACAAACAAGGATAACATCACTCAACACAATCAACAAATAAGTTAGAACCTAACAAACGTCAAGTACACTAAAGACTACCAACTTAGGTCCTTAAGACTACCCATCTCTCATTCATTATTCATTGGTCAAGTTATTTAAGATTGGGGTGCGCGAATGTGCGTCGGGAGCGTTATAGCTCTGATACCAACTGTGACACCCCACGATTTCACAAAAAAGTAAACCCATAGATTTGCAGCGGAAATATAAGATTTTTAAAACTTTTAAATGTAAAACCGAGAACGTCACATTATGTTATAAAATCAAAGCTTTACATAATAAATCGTTTACACAAATTGTAACTTACTTAAATACAAGGAATCCCGATCCCTTGATAAAAACACAAATAAGATAATAAAACTAATATAAACTACAACACTAAGGGTGAATCGTTGTTATGTACAACGGTCACTATCTCACTCGTCAAAACCCCATGCAACTCCGACCTGTAACTTGTTCATTCATGAAACATGAATGCCACAGCCAGTGGGGAGTAACTCGGGTTCTTCCAACCATATCACATTAAAACGTACATAACAAGAGCATATAAACATACATTATCATAATCAAATATAACTCATATCATCATCATCATATATAAACAATAATATCATCATATATAAACAATATCATCATCATATATAAACAATATCATCAACATGTATAAACAATATCATCATCGTGTATAGATCGTTATCATCAAGTAACGAAGACTTAGGGAAGACTCACCTAGGCAACGATATTGCTACTAACGACTTACATCTCACCGTTAGTGACTATATAGTCGAAGAGGTTGGGGACACGACACTCAAGAAAGCACGAGGCATTTAACAACCATTTCACATCCATCCAATCGTCATGAAAAACAAACACACTCTCACGGTAAGTGAAACGCATTAGCATCTGCACATATCATGAGAAGACGACTCTAGACACTAATCCTCTCGATATGACTACGATAATAGTACACTCCTAGTCTAAATCTGGCCAGACTCTTGGGACAAGACGTGTACCCGATTCGACATGTGGCTATACGTGCACACATCCAACACTCGGTCGACAGAATGGAAGCCGAGTACCCCAAATATGGCAGTACGGCCAACGGAATAGGCAGATATAGAATGAGCATACCAATCCCGGCAATACGACCAACAAGAAAGGTTGTCATAATAACAAGCACGCATACTCTGGCAGTACAGCCAACGGACACGAGACATCAAACAAAGGTGAAGCTAGTACGCTGCATGCAATGACACCACCTTGCAAGGATACTACATTTGACGGTCGGGTCGATCAATGCTAAGTGTTCATTTCCTAACAACATCGTCATATCCCCACTAAAATACAATTGAATGTGCCTCTATCGCTCTGACAAAACATCTGACGAGTATAAAGGTACAATCGGGAAATGAGAGTTCAATTTCATCCAACAACCAAGACTTAACGGACTACTCAAGATATACGTGACTCAAATGAGCAAAACCTCCAAAACCGTCACTAAACATGTGAATAAGGCATAAGATAAATGTATCAATAATAAACAAGAGTCAATACATGTTACATAAGCATTAGACCAAGTTTAAGAAGCATAACTAATAAGAAACATAAAACCCATCTCAAAACAATATGTTTGAAAAACCATCTAAAACAAGGGTCCACTTTA
Organism: Heliosperma pusillum; assembly: GCA_022085475.1. Taxonomy (NCBI): domain Eukaryota; kingdom Viridiplantae; phylum Streptophyta; class Magnoliopsida; order Caryophyllales; family Caryophyllaceae; genus Heliosperma; species Heliosperma pusillum. The sequence goes on along the minus strand of JAIUZE010011270.1, from coordinate 5,577 downwards.
AACGGTCATAAGTTGAGTTCTAGACTCGAAAATGCAGCAGTTCTAATTGGAGGAGATAGCTTATTTTCTTACGGTTCAAATGGTAGGTTATTATACGCCCCAAACAGACCAGTAACAAAGGCAATATGACCATTTTACGAAAAGGTGTTAGTCCAGGAGAATTGAGGGTCGTCACGACCGTGACAGGTATGTCACGCCCGTGATGAAGGTGGGTGTTGGATTTTGCCTCCTATGTCACGCCTATACTTGTCACGACCGTGACATGTATTTCACGCCCGTGACAAAGGTTGAGACAACTCTTCTTTGCTCTAAACTCAACCATGACTCCCCTAAAATAGATTCATTCACACTCAAGTTATGTCATATTCACATCCAAAAACCCACATGTACACTATCACATTTATAGGATTCACATTAAGAGAGATAATAACTCAAACCATTTGCAATATCGACTCAAATCCGTAAATAAACATCCTTGCACACCACATATGGGTATCATAACACTCAATTAAACCACAATAGCACAACTAGTCCATCATTAATGACTTAAATACATGTTTAAGTAACAAGAAGGTGGTTCATCATAAACACTACCAATTTTTCATAAACAGAGACATATAGTGTAACAACCCGAAAAGTACCCTATTTTTCTAGTAAAAATATTTACTAACACTTTTCAGCAGACTTAAGTTTTTAAAATAGAATTTATTGTTTCGAGTCGTATTTTGAAATTCCGAGTTCGTATTTGAAATTTCTGAGAGATTTCATAAAAATCCCGTTTTTAGTCATCTTTGACTTTTCTTGACTTTTAAGTCGTCTTTGACTTTTTCTTGACTTTTTAAAGTCGTCATTGACTTTTTCTTGACTTTTAAGTCGTATTAAACTTTTCTGACTTTAAGTCATCTTTGACTTTTCTCGACTTTTAAGTCGACTTTGACTTTCGTGGATTTTCCCGACGCGCCTTGTAAGTTTGAAGACCGGAAAATTTATTAAAAAAATAATATTTTTTAAAATTGCTTTTTATTAAGATTATTAAGATTTATCATAATTTTACTATAATTATTTTGAGTTATTCGGAATTTAAAGAATAACTTTTACGGTTTAATCCCGAACATCATTTAACTATTCCCGAGTCATCATAAATCCCGAAACAAAATCGAAGCTCGACTTTGGCATGAGTCACACGCCCATGTCATCGTTTTCCACTCACATTAGATATTTTAATTCTTTTGATTAAACTAATAGGAATATCTTAGATATTTTCAACTTTATCGATCCGTTAACGAAAATTACGCAAATCGTTTACAAAACTGACCCGACTATCACTCTCCCACACGGCTCCTCTTCCTCTAATAGGCCTTGATATTTTCATTTCTTTTGATTAATATAACATAATATCTTGATATTTAATTTAATTAACTTAATATCTAATTAATTACCGTAATATAATTATTAAACCCGAGTCAATTCCGTAACAACAATTTCAAAACCCGACTCATTAATCCCTCTATATTTACACGGCTCCCTCACCCATCATTACTCACCAACAACCTTTCATTTTACAATAAATCAAATTAAGATCTAATTATCACTTTCTTTAATCGTTCTTGAGCGTTCTTCGTGTTCTTCATCCGTTCTTCGTTGTTCTTGAGCAAAATCATCATAAAACCTTCATTTCTTAATTAAATCCGTCCTAACTTATATTTCTAGAATCTCCTCTTCGCTCTCCATCTTCTACTACGGTTTATTTTCAATTCCGTCAAAATCGTTTTCAACATTTAATTTATGGAAAATCAAATTTAAGTTCTAATAATGTTTTCTTGTCATTTCTTATAGGGGAAGATTTTGAGGACGAGTTTGGAGACTCTTATATTTTGGGTGAAGATTAGTAGACGGGTTTCTTATTATATACTTCTTATTTTGGTGCTAATTGGTTTTGCTGGCTAAGGTAACAATTCCGATTTACTCGACGAAATAATGTCACATAGCTTTTGTTTCTTTTATTTTTGGTTCATCTTTTGTTTTTATGCATGTTATTATGATTTATGGATTTTTAGTAGTAACATGATAAGTTGTTAATTTTATTATGTTGTATGAATTTATAAACATGTTAGTGTTCTTGACAAATTTTTATGGTTTCTTCATAATCATGATTTTTGTATGATTGATGGTTGTTTTGGATGTTTAAAAATGGATGTTGTTAATTAAAAACATGTTAGAATTAATTTGGAATTGGGGGTGTTGTTTTGGTGGTGGCCGGAAAAGGGTGGCTGGAAACCGGACCCAAACCAGCCGGTTCAGGCCGGTTCAGGCCCGGTCCAGACCGGTCTGGGTTGGTCCATGGTGGGTCCGGGTTTTGGTCTTTGGGTTGTGTCGATGTTTGATTGTTTGGTTGTTGTTTTGACGGGTTTTAATTATGTTAAAGCATGCGGAAAATATTAGGAAACGGTTTTAGTAAAAGTTAGAAAATCTGCCAAAACAGCCCAAACAGGCCCGTGGGCCCATTCAGGCCCATGTTGGGTTCGGCCCAAAAGTCAGCCCGTGGGTCCCACTTTGGGACTGGTGACGGTTTTTGAGTTATTGTCATTTTATCGTGTTTTGTAATATTTAGCAAGTGGGAAATATTAATAAGTAAAATATTTAATTAAAAAGGTTTTTTATAAAATTATTATTTCTCACATGTTAGAAATTATAAGACGATCGTATTTTAATTTTGATATCCTTTAAGTCAAACGCGGGGTTTAACGTACGATTTAAAAATAATTCACATGTTAGAAGTTAATAAAATAACATGTAATGAATATGTTGATTTTTGTCTATGTGATAAAGACTCTGTTTCTAGCCGGTTTGATCCAACGGGTTTGGTCAAACTAAGATCTAGTCAGCCCCGATTTGACTGATGACCCGTCGCGGGACTCGGGTCGGGGGTTTGTCTTCAAGTAAGGTTGTATTTAATTAATGAATTAGCCTTAGTAGATATGAGGCGAGATGTTATTTGATTATGATTTATATGCAATTAGTCACATGTTAGGAAATGGTTTCCGTGACTGTTTAATTATATGGTTGGTGTCGTGTTGACTAAGTACCCATCGAGAATTATGAGTATATGGTGTATTGACCATTCTAATTCTAAATGAGTATCTTGGACCATGACATTGATAGGCCTTACCAACTTTAACGAGTATATGTTCACTGCTTGATAGCTTTTGTGTCACTGGCTTGGGCCTTTTGATACCAAGCCGGGGGCATGGCATCCTAAGAGTTTCCACTTTGGGGAAGGGAGCCAGCTTAAGTACTATCCATCTCTGTTTAGGGGGTCGCCTAGCAGAGTTTCTCATGTACGGTTATGTAATGAGACAGGGAATGGGTTAGCTGTTGTCGCTAGGTCTGATCAGTCTAGGGCTAGGATGTTTTCCTACCTGGTGGTATAGACTCGAGTTACAGATGACTATTGGCCGTCCTAGGAACTTATGCCTGTTTGTAGAAGGATTGGTCTTTCATGTTTGTATGATTCTATGAGTTCTAGAAGGTGAGATGCAAGCCGGCTAGGATTGATAGAGTTTGGATTACCGATTGTTAACTGATTCACATGATTACGTGTTGATTAGGGTTTTAGTGTATCACGGCCATGTTTCTGAGAGGAACCTCTGAGCTAGCATACCAGCTTCCCTACCTCGAGTTATAGTTTATTATCGGTTTCACATGATAGCTTTCCCATGCTAGGTTATTTGTTAGTTATCTGTTTCATAACATGAAAAGCATATCATATATGTTAAAGTTTTGTATTTCCCATATACATTGCTTTTATGTTATTCATGTTTAATTAAACTCGACATTTCGTGGCTGGGAGAACTCGGAGTTACTCTCCACTGACTGTGGCTTCCGTGTTTATATTTAATGCGGTCGAACAGGTGGTGATGCATATTTGGGGTACATTGACGAGCTAGCGAGCGAAGTATTTCCCTGGGACCTATATTCGGTTCTTAGATTGTATATTATTATATACTCTTTTTATTCCGTATTTATACGGGAGATATGTCTCCCGTCTTGTATAATTTATTTTGTATAATATTATTTCGTTTTGTAATGACCTTTTTATTTCGGACACCTTCAGTATGTTTTTAAATATTTTTTTTCTTTCCGCAAATTGAGGGTGTCACAGTTGGTATCAGAGCATTTTTGCTCCCGACGCACGTTTGTGTACCCTTGTATAAAATAACTTGACCTTAATAAAATAATGAACTGGTGAGATAGAATGGTAGGATGGGTAGATTAGGATTTATGTTGTAGTCTATTTGTATATGCTAATTGTTAGGAGTAACTTAATTTGTTTTGTCTCTTATGAAGATGGTTGGACCTCGTGTAGAAGAGATCGTTGACTACCAACCAGGTCTCTCCTCATAAAGAAGACAATTGCCAAGGAGGCTATGCTTGGGTGGTTAGCCAAATTGCTAGGAGCGATATTACGCCTTATGGTGGAATATGTGTTACCTAGAAGGAGTATCCTCTACTGAAGATTTGAAGATTTATAAAGCCTAATTGAAGTGAATTCTTTCTTCATCTGCTAATTCTCTCGTCCTTATAGTATTATGCCTTTTCCTTCTATCTAGGTGCTTCTTGCTCTTCCAACCTATTTACCTCTTGGGAATTACTCTTAATAGTTCATCCATTATACCATTAGTATTCTTACCTTCCTCTTGTAACATTTGTATGGATGTCATACCCATTTGTATGCGGTATATTATACTTAGTCGGAAGAACGTTGAATTTTGTGGAATATTAGTGTTAGTTAGAATGAACTTGTGATTTGAGGAAATGGTATAGATCTAATTTCACCCTATGGTGGTGAGAGTGGGTATCCTTGAGTAAAGTGTGGTAAGGTTTGTTTAATGATTTTAATGCTTGAAGCTTGTCATGACTTGTGTGTAAATAGTTCATGATATTCGAAGGTGTAAAGTCGAATGAGTTGGCTATTACTTCTTAACTCATTGGTAATTTAGTCTTTTGGAATTAGAAGTTTAGTATTGGTTTGAAGACCATGTTTATGATATGTCTATTTTGGAGTAAATAAGAAGTTTCGAATATGGTACCTAGCCATCCTATTAAGCTAGTTCCGTGTTTAGATAATTATGAGGATTTGAGGATAAACTTAGGATGAAATTCTCCTAGTGGTTTTAAAATATGAAAGCTTGAAGTTGCAATATCTTTTGAGGATCGAAATAAGCTTAATAATGGTTGTAGTTGTGGTTAGAAAATTGAGTGATTTTAATGTTACTTGAGAATTTGTTGTCGTTAAAGGTTGGACCCTAACGGGAATCAATACTTTGTGGAATTTGGATTTGATGACACAACTTGAGTAATATCGACATAAGCGAAAAAGGATGTATTGAGAGTTCGGAAGATATAAATAAATTGATTTACGGTTGCATTGCCCTATGTTTGGCAAAAGTTATGTGAAATAAGATTTGTGTGACTAATCTCTTTGAGGTTTTGTGATTCAACTTTTGAGGATGAGAAGGTTCGTTGTTAATAATTTAGGGTAATGAAGTTTTGAAGAAATTGGATTAAAGGATTTCA